>JAOTQR010078233.1:0-11454 GCA_025774065.1 Solanum ossicruentum
GCCTCTAGATTTTCTATTGATCAATTAAGTCCCAAACTTCTCTATTTTAATCCAATTAAGGACTTCCGACTTTATTTAAATTTTTACCCGCCAAATTCACTTGATTTCATACTCCCGCACCATAAGTTAGTTAAATTTAAAATATACCTCCATCACAACAATTTCCTCGAATGAGCAATTGACCTCCATTTGGCTAATTATGGGGTCTAACAATTATATTCTTATTCATGGTTGTGAAGCATACCACAACTATGAATAGGAGACTATGAGACATTTTAGGAAATATTTCACTTTTTCATGGTCTATATCATGCTTTAGATATAAATATAAGGTTTTCCCCCTAACAAATGCTCTTTGCTCTTCTAGATCATACGGCTATAAAGAGGAAGACCTCGGAGGGTCCATATACTCGAGGAGGATTCGGCTCACCAAGTCTCTCAAGGGGAAGGCGCCACTCAAGTCAAGTTCTGGAATGCCATCACTATGTTGGCACATGCAATAACCCACCAATTGAACCAAGGAACCCAAGCTCCTCACGCTCTTACTCTGGCCTCATAGTTGAGGGATTTCACAAGAATGAACCCTCTGGAGTTTCATGCGTCCAACATGGAGGAAGATCCCCAAGAGTTCATAGACGAGGTGTATAAGGTGCTATCCATCATGGGGGTAAATTCGGAGGAGAAAGCGGAACTAGCGTCCTACCAACTAAAAGTTGTGGCTCAAATTTGGTTTGTGCAAAGGAAGTTGGAGAGGGGAAATCATGATGCTATACCTTGTGAGGAGTTCAAGGCCGCCTTCTGCAACCGGTTCTTCCCTATGGAGTTGAGAGAGGCTAAAATGATAAAGTTTATGAATCTTAAACAAGGTTCCATGAGTGTGTATGCCCAAAAATTCAACAAGCTCTCTAAGTATGCCCCACATTTGTTTGCCGACCCTAGAGCTAGAATGAAGAAGTTTGTGTCGGGGGTGTCCGACTTGATAAATGAAGAGTGTTGTACCACGATGCTTGTAAGTGATATGGATTTGTCTCAGCTGATGGCATATGCCGAACAACTTGAGGGGAAAAAACTTAGGAATAGAAGAAGTGGGGAGTCCAAGAGGGCTCAGTTTGAGGGTGCCCGGTTTCAACAAGGTCTCGAGTTTCAAGGCCAAAGATCCTCTAGTGCTCCAAACAGGAGGGTTGCTATGGATGGGATGCCTAATCCAAGGCTCCAAGGAGGTGATAATGGGGTGACTCGTCCTAGATGTCCAAAATGTCGGAGGAAACATGGTGGCACATGTTGAAGGAACACAAGTGCATGCTTTGGATGTGGCGAGATGGGCCACAAGATTCTGGATTGTCCACATGCTCAAAACAAGGGTAAAGGTGGCTGACCTCAAGGGCAAGGTGGTCATATTGATCAAAGGGCTCTAGGAGGCCAACAAGGGGGTGCTCCGCGACATAATCGGTTCTATTGTCTTCAAGGGAGGCAAGGAGGGGATGAGGTGTCCGATGTTGCTACTGGTATGTTAAAGGATTGTGATTATGATTATGATGTGTATGCTTTATTAGATCCGGGTGCCACTCTCTCTTTTGTTACTTCTTTATTGCTAATAAGCTTCATGTATGTCCCAAATGGTTGTGTGAGCCTTTTTAGGTGTCTACCTCCCCAATTGATGAGTCTATTGTTGCTATAAAAGTCTATAAGGGTTGTCCCATGCCCTTATTACATAAAGTATTATCTTGTGGTTTTGATGAACTTGGCATGGTGGATTTTTGAGATTACAGCTTTGTTGGAGATACGTATTTTTTGGATTGGTTACATGCATATCATGCTTTCATTGATTGTAGAACCCGTAAACTTGGATTCGAATTCCCTAATGAACCTGTACTTGAGTGGGAAAGTTGTAACGTGATAGTTAAGTGTAGATTCATTTCTTGTCTTAAGGCCTAAATTGATTTCTAAGGATTGCATTTACCATCTTGTAAGGGTTAGAAATGTTGAGTCTAAAGTCATTCCTATTGAGTCGGTTCTGGTGGTCAATGAGTTTCTTGATGTCCTTCCCGATAGGGTCTAGTCATTTTTTAAAGATTGATCTTTAGTCTGGATACCACTAGGTGAGTGTGAGGGAGTGTGATATTCCTTAGACAGCTTTTTAGACTAGATATAGGCATTTTGGAATTTATGGTAACGTCGTTTGGTTTGGCTAATGCATTGTCAATATTTGTAGATCTCATGAATAGAGTTTTTAAACCTACCATGACATGTTTGTGGTGGTCTTTATTGATAATATATGGATTTATTCCTATAGTGAAGAAGGTCATGTGAATCATTTGAGGGTGGTGTTACAAATTGTGAGGGATGACAGGTAATTGCTAAATATGAAAAGTGTGAATTTTGGGTAACAAGGAGGTGGCTAGAGAAGTGCACCAGCTAGCTAAGTTAGGGTTTAGGTTGAGTGAAGTTGAAATGGTGGTGTAGTGGTTGTTGATGGTTCCAAATTTTCTTTGATTGAGGAAGTCAAGTCGAAAAAAGACCTTAATCCCATCTTGATGGAATTGAAAGCTTTGGTGAAGGATGGTAAAGTGGAGGGTTTTCTCCCAAGGGGGAGATGGTGTCCTTAGGTACCTAGGCGGGTTGTGTGTGCCTGATGTTGATGACTTGATGGGGTTGGTTTTGAAAGGAGTACATAATTCATCCTACACTATTCACCCAGATTCCACAAAGATGTATAGAGATTTGAGGGAGATTTATTGATGGGATGGTTTTAATTGGACCAGACTTGGAAATGGATGCCATGGAGAAAATGAGACTTTTAAGTAAAGAGTTTGAGGAACAAGGATGTAGCATCCTTCAAGGTACTTTGGAGGAATCAACTAGTCGAAAGTGTCACTTGGGGAGCCGCAACGGACATGAAAAAGTGATATCCATACCTCTTTTACTCTGTTCAAGTTTAAGATAACGAACTAAGTCCTTTCGATGATTTCAAGTATTAAGTTTTATCCCTCATGTGATTTTTGCATGCATTAATGTCCATGATAACAAGTTATGGTGATTTTGACCTTCATGTTTTTTTAAAAAATAGTGTTTAAGTGCATTTGTTGCATTTATGTCGGGCTAGAAGTCTCCTAATTACATCTCTTATGCATATTTTCTAGACATTTGGGTTCGAATGTTAACAAGGGGGAGATACTGAAACGCCCCTCATGTTCCTCGGAATTCCGCATAATCATAATTTCCATGTATCTCAAAATTCGTATATGATTTAAAAAATTTCACTTTATATTCTCGATCAGGGGAAAAACTGAGTGGGAAATGGATATAACCCAAATTTTAGAAGACTCATAGTGAAAAATTATTTTCGCAAATTTTTGATTTCTAGAGAGCATCTGCAACCCAGGCGCGATGCGGCCTGGGTGCAGATCAGTGTTATTTTTGCTTCGCGTCTAGTCCGCGTCACGGACTGGAATCGGATCAGTGTAACATTTTCCCTATTTTTCATATTTTGTCCAAGGGCATTGGGGTCATAACCCAATGCCCTTTTAAACGTGAAATCTCCCATTCTTAGCCATTTTTTTTCAACTCTATAACTCACGAAACCCTTTCTAAAACCTCTCCAAGACTTTGTCAAATTTCTCATTCAAATTCAAGGATTTCAAGCTGTATTTTGGAACTCAAGAACCCATCTCAAGCTTCAAGTCTACTTCAAATTCATATCAAGGAATTCAAGGTTTAAGGTATGTGGGTCTTCAACCATGGGTCCTTTCACCCATGGAGCCCAACCTTCTCTTTTAATAAATATTGCATATTTTCAAGTTGTATTATCTTTGGGTATCTCTTATTATGGATTATGAATATAATTATGTTCGGGTTTTATGAAGTATTGATTAATTATGCATGACTATCTATTTCAAGCTTATTCCATGAATTGATTCTATCTATTGAGACTATGCATGTTTTGATATGAGACTATGAACTATTATGAGCTTTTGTAATGAATTTCAAAGTACCTTACATGAGGGTTTTACTACCATGTCGGTGGGTTGATTTGTATTGAGTTTACTCATCTTGTTTTACTCTTGAATTTCATGGTTTTGAGCAAGTATCATGAACCCACCATGTGTTTGATAAAATGACATGACAAGAGTTCTCAAGTTATTGATAATCTATTACATGATTTACAAGTCAAGCGATTTCATGATGATTAAGGACTTCCACGCATGTATTAAATTCATGGAAAGTATCTATGATGTTACAAGTGAATTATTGAGCTTTTATGTTTTGTTATGCTCTTGTGAATTGCAAAGCCCTTTCTTGATACTTGAATGTGATAGTTTGATGAGCTATTTTTGTATTTCTATCGAAAAGATTATATCATAAAGTAAGGATACCTTATACTACCTATCGAAAAGTCCTCACCATAAGGTAGAATAATTCATGACTCCTATCGAACGATTATATGACAAGGTAAGGACATCTTATAATATCTACCGAAAAGGCCATGCCGTAACGTAGAAAGGTAAGGACATCTTATAATATCTACCGAAAAGGCCATGCCGTAACGTAGAATAAAGCATGGCTCCTACCGAAAAGATGATATCATAAGGTAAGGAAATCTTATAATACCTACCGAAAAGGCCATGAGGTAAGGTAGAATAAATCGTGACTCCCACTGAAAAGATTGTATTATAAGGTAAGGGACATCTTATACTACATACTGAAAAGGCTATGTCATAAGTTAGGGGTATTGGTAACAGTCTCTGAAAAAGTTGTACTGTAAGGTGAGTGGATGACTACTTAGTCATTCTCATGCATGTTTATATAAGTCTTTGAGTATATATTCCATATTGAGCTTATACCCATTGGTTTATGATTATGTGTTTTGATTTATTTTATAGCGTTTCTCGTTTGTTGCATTGCAGTCCATATACTTAGTACATTCCAAAGTACTAACACATACTCTATACCTACATGATATTACCATGTAGGGACTAGAGCTCCTATTGATCATCGTCCTCCACATGGCTAGTTGCTTTATTTGAAGAGAGCTTTTGGGTGAGTCCTCAACTCCGAGGACATTATCTATTTTCCTTTTTATGCTATGTTGAGACTGTTATTACTTTTGGTTACTTACTACTTGAGGGTGAGCTCGGGAAGTGTCTTGGCCTCGCTCCATTCCATGTAGAGGTGCTGTTGGATGAATTGTATTCTATGTACATGAGCTTGTCTCTTCCTAAGCTATCATTATTATGAAAGGTTTCCCTAAGTCCCGCTCCCTTTATTATTAATGTTTCTTGTTATTGTTTATTTTCTTGCTTCCGCGACCGAGGATGTGTGATTAATATGTTAAGAGGCTTGCTTGGGGTTCATTCGGGTTCCCCATTTGCCATGTCATGTCTAGGCCCTAGGCTTGGGTCGTGAGAAATGGGGGCTCATGAAAGAACAATTCCATGCTTTAGTTTAGCCTTACATACGTGGTATGAAGCTTTGGCACTCAATCTCGTAAGAACCCTTCTCGATTTCTTTAATTTCTCGCTCCTCTTCTCTTCTTTTTAGCCTTAGTCTCTGTTAAGAGTTTTGAAACACTTAGGAATGAGTGTTAAAACCTTTTTTATACTCAAAATGACCTATGTTGATCGTACTTTAAGTTTAGGAGGGGTTTGGAAAAGTTTGGAATGCCCCTCACAAAAAACTAAAAAATTTCACCTTCGGCGTACCAAGTCCCTGATGCGGACTTGGCCATTTTTGGTGTTTTTTTGTTAAAAATTCTCTGATCAAGTTTCTAATCCTGTGAAAAATATTGGGATCACAACTTAGTGTAACTCCGTGGTAGGTGCGCATCACACACTTGTCACAGACTCTCACTGGAAATCGTTTTTGCATTGAAAAATTATCTTTTGATCTCATTGCTCTAAAAATAAACCAAGAATATTCTCTCACTCAGTTTGTCACGTTGATCACATTTTCGGCCTTGGATTTGCCATCAGAGTTTGGGAAGACGCGTTATGCGCACATTTCTCTATTAGGGGTATTTTTGTAATTTTATTGATTGTTACATTATCTTCCTTTTGGAATCATTCGTCCTCGAATGATAAGTAAAGGTAGACACCAAGCCACGAATAACAATCAAAACTCTTCTCAAAACTCACTCACTCAATCAAACTCTTGACTTCTCATCAATCTTAAACCATCTCTATTCAGACTCAGGAATAGACACATTAACTCAAATAGGCAAATCGGTTCAGACCAAGAGTAGAGATATTATCTTAGACATTCTCACCATCAGGCACGAATGAAATATCAGAACTTAATCCATTCGAATCATTTGAACACCTCGACAATCAGTCTTTCGAACTCAAGAAGGATGCCATCAACTTTACTCGAGAATGAGACCATCGTGATATATAAGACTCCGTGGGCACTCTCAAGCTCAACTCCCCACCTCAATTGTGCTCCTTTTCATGGAACTCTATTTCATCAATGTAAGCTCATAACTTTTATTCAAATCTTCACCTAACCACCCGCCCTTCTTCCATTCAAGCCTACTTTTGAGCCTCAAGGTGTTATTCCAAAGAAAATCATATTCATTCAAGCTAATCCTCTAAACTCAGCTCTGTACTTCCATAGGGGATTTCATTAAAAGATCATTAGTCATCTTCACTACTTCACTACCCTCATTCAAAACCCTTATTACAAAGTCTTCAATAGTCTATCATCAATACTCGTCTAATAACAACTACACGTTCAAGCCTATCACTCTAACCATTTTAACTATGTCTTAGAATTTTCAAGCCTACTTAGCACTTCTATCTCCACTACTTAATGAGTACCCACTCAAACACACACCAACATACTCTTACCTATCTATTGCACATCATAAGGTGTCATCTCTCCCATCTTCCCTATTTCAATCCCTACATGACACAAGTTTAATACCAACATCATAATAAGGATACATTCTATCATCCTCATCTACCCTCACTCTCAGTCTACTATTATCAGCATCACTTTTGGACCTGGAGGAGCTCATCATCTCTTCCTTTGGTGAACCCCAAACTACTACCTCTCCATCCAAAATAAACACAATTATACATCTAAAACTTGATGCTCTACATCCTACCATCAACAATGGCATGACAAGCCGAAGGTCAGTGTATGTGTAAGATGACATCAGAATCAAGAACTCTCACTCTCTCTCATCGACCATCACTCCTCTACTATCATCAACACTTCTATCAAGACTAGAAATTCGGATCACTCAAAGGGCTTGGAGCGAAAGATCATTAGCACGATTCAATTAAGAAACCTTATCTGAGGACATTCATAATGAAGTACAATCTCCCTCATCTATCAAGACTCACTCTGAGTTCACAGAACTATACATAGTGTAAAACTCAGGTCACATTTTATTCAACATAAGACTGGAAACGCTTAGATCCATGCGGTAAGAACAAAATTGCTGAATAAATACATCACTTCTCATCCTCGAAACTCAACATGAATGGGAATCAACATGATGTGCCTGGGACTAGGCCATAGGCATGGCAGTCACATGATGTGTATGGGACTAGGCCATAGGCATGATAGTCATATACCAGACAAGAATAAAGTATCATCTCAACTGAAGTGTAAAAATTAAATGAGATGGAAAAGAATTGATATCTCATCCTATTCAGCCCATCACTATCGAAAACTCAAGATCTACTTTGGTTTATCACCTCATCATCTCCCTCTTAGCTCAAGGGTCATCTCTCTAAGTTTATGAATCAATACCCTTTACTATATGCTATAAGTGCATATCTCCACACAATCAAGGAATCACTATCCACAAGAATATCTTAAACTCTTCTGTTCTGCTATAGTCATATATATATGACTAGCCACTCAAACTCTTTTCAACGATATCACACTTAGCTTCCTCCTGTCTCTATGGAAATCTCTCTCTATATTTGCTGGTCTTAAAAGCGTACATAACCACTTTCCATAACTCTTACAGTCTAACCTCTTCTTTTTGCCTGCAAACTCCCAACTTCTATGCTCCTATAAACTCATTTGTATAAGACTTAGACTATAATAGAAACCTCATCATTATCTATCCATAAGCCCCAATCGACTTAGTTACTCGGGATGATAATGGTTATATCAAAGTACTCCATATTGACAACTCAAAAATACTATCTAGATTCTTATAGCATTCATAACTTAGAGCTTCACACATCTTTACACAATCATGGATACATATCTTAAGCCTCTTTTTATCTATTGAGTTATCCTCGTTTCACTCGACTTACCTAAAAGGTACTTGTACTCTGTCCATAGCATCACTTTCCTTACAAATCAGCGTCTTCCTCTCGAACACACTGTTGTGACCTCTTAGAGAAAATTTCCAACTAAGACTATCACTCTCAGGATGCTATCTCCTCTTTAACTCTATTCCTCAAAATTCAAGCTTAGAGTCTGGTACTAACATGTGCATCTATCACACACCTCTCCAATATCACACAATCTTGCAATTACTAGATAAAAATTTAGGAGCATAAGCCCACTAAGATCTCATTGCGAGTATGCATTCAGCACATCCATTTCTGACAACTCAGTACCACTCACCTATACAGTTATATCTCCTTATCTGACTAAGCTCATAACTCGATGAATCTCATGAACTTTCACTTAAAAATCATAAGAGTAATTTAGATCTAACACATTTAAAGCACTTTAGTTCCCCTTATTCAACATCTATACTTCACCCTCACTAATAGAATATCAAAATATATCAACATAGACCTTTTTCTAGTTTTGAGCATGCTCTAACATATTCTGACACTAACTCTCTCTCTATACCTCATCATGACAATCATAGGGTACTCACCACTCTTTCGGCAAGCTTATGGAAATTGACTCATCACCTCATCACTCACCTAATAGATAATAACTCTATTATAAGCCTTAATCAACTATCACTCTCACTATCTCGTCTTTTACTTTTTGTCATCATCATCATTAACTCTGGTATGATTCAATTCTACTCAGGATGCTATAAGACCTCACATCTTACTCTTAGGTGGTAACATTAGACTCTTTAGAGACATAAGTTTCTTTCTCATGGATAACATCAAAAGTAAGTAAAGACTCAAATCATATTCATCACAACATCTAAGGAGACATCTGGAGAATCTTCCTGATCTTGATAATGACTCACGACATAAAATTGGTCTGTGGCCTTATATATGCGGAAAATAGCACCTTTCTAATCTTCTCTCACTAGTGGTGCCAGGGTAGAAACTTGAGCTTCTTTGGCCCACTTTGGACATTTCATCTGGAAGTGACCCACTTGGCCACACTTGTAACACTTATCACTTCCTTCACAACATTTTCCCAAGTGAAATTAGCCACATTTACCATAAGGTTGCTTTCCTTAGGAACCTATAGCCATACTAGCCTATGACTGACACCCCTGAGCTCTAACGTTATGAGTCCTTTCTTGAAAGTGACTCCTGTTCCTATTCCTCCTCGACCTCTTAAGCTCATGCGGGTTCATCCTTAAGGTATCACAAGCTTTGGATGTATTTGGAACACCCTGCCTGCCTGTTCCTTGTCTAGCAACCAGTGCTGTGACAACTTGGTCCA
Organism: Solanum ossicruentum; assembly: GCA_025774065.1. Lineage (NCBI taxonomy): Eukaryota > Viridiplantae > Streptophyta > Magnoliopsida > Solanales > Solanaceae > Solanum > Solanum ossicruentum. The sequence continues at coordinate 9,609 of JAOTQR010078233.1, forward strand.
AAGTCTGGATGGCCTGGCAGAGCTCAACATTGCTGATGTCAGCTTGTGGCTGCTGCACTGCAGGGATGGCTGGGCCTATGGGTTTATCCTGATTTTGGGGATCGGGTTAGTTAGAATTTTGTCTAGCTAGACTCCCTTTCACTTTATCAGCTCTTCTTGGAAACATGATCATAATTCTGTAAATGCATAAAGCACGAATTAGAAAAGAGCTTTTCATAGTGTGTAAATATATTGCACAATTTAGAATATGAAAGAAGTGAGATAATTCCTAATGTCCTATAGCCTCCCTTTATGGATGTAGAGCTCTTCGCACCAATAATAAGGACTCTACTAGACACGACTTCATAGACTCCTTAGGACACTTGAACTCTGTGATCTGATACCAAGTTTGTCATGCTTCGAGAGGGTACCCTAGACATGGCCAACACGCAGAGACTATTGCTAGTCCCTAAGCGAACCACTTGGCCTCATTACATTTATTCATTCAATGACTAATCCATCATCAAAAGATTTAACGTAATAAATGGGCAATCTAAGTCTCAAAACAATATGATAAAATGGGCTAGTCCAAAAGAAGCTAGCTCAACAGAATCTCAACTCAACAACTTGACTCTAGTGTATGAAGCCTCCGTCACTATCAAATAATGCTAATGACAGAACCATGACTACCTCAACTCAAAAGCAAAACTAACTCAAGTCTAAGTCTATAAAGCTAGATGAAAATAAAATAACGATCCTTCAAAGTAAATGAGGATCACCAACCCTACCGACTACGATAAATCCTCAATGATGTGCCTGTTGACGATCTTTAGTACCTACATTTTTATCACAAAATAATGCAGTCCAAAGGGGAAATTAGTACATGAAATGTACGAGTATGTAAAATGGCTGAATGCTACAGACATAGGTAGAATAATATAGAAATAACATCAACTCAAAAGATACTCAATCAGAATGTCAAATGTCTATCTAAAGCAAGAATAAAGAGTAGAAAAATGACCCCTAATTACCAATCAAACATCATCCATCAAACTCAACTCGACTTAGAGTACTTTCAGTGTGGGACCTATTTGGGAGTTTGTTTTATTCGACAACAATCACTTTTGAGCTAGTGATTGCACAACAATCCCACTGATGTTGCCACAATAGTTTCTTACTAGCTAGATAAGGAACGACTATGATCCACAAGAAATCTAGCCTTTACAGTCTTTTATTGCTTTTAGGGACTTTACCTAAAGAGGGAACCAACTGATGTAATGGTTTCATCCTCTCCTACGCTTGGCAATGTAGTTAATGTGTGCGAGTGAGACTCACTCTTACTCATTTCGGTGCTTGATACTCCTCCCAAGACTCAATGCTCATAAGACTCCTTAACTCAATTAATCATCTTTATTAGCCCCATAGAGGCTCTCATCATCTCAATTACTCAACTCAATTGGGCCTTTCAGCCTATTGTTTTAATTATCTCATTGAATCAATTGTCATTTAAGAACTCAAGGACTCAGATCATCATTAAGAAGAAGTCAATTAGACAAAACTCTAGAACTCGATTATGAATATTCATAGGACCATCAAGCTCTATTAACTCATCATCATGATCACATCACAATCATAATCCACATACTCAAGTCAAGGCTCTAGACTCAATCTATAGGTTCATTCATATAATCTTTATAAAGTATCATATAGGGTTTATGCAATACCTCATCTAAAATTATTTATTTAATAAATCAAATTTATGATGATCATCAACACATGAAAATACATGTTGTTAGACCCCGTAAATTTATTCGTTTAAGTTAATCGTTTAATTGGAAAAGTTAAGGTGAATATGGCGTAATTTAAA
>JAOTQR010078234.1:0-11454 GCA_025774065.1 Solanum ossicruentum
GATAAATCAAAAACCCATATCAATAACACACCCCCAACATGGAGCTTTTAGCCATATATGCTAGAAATTAAAGATTTGATGCCAAACATAGCAGCTACAGTCGTGGGTAATGAGACAAAATAGAAATCAGTTTATTATCACCAGCAAATCTACTCCAATTTGCTTCCCAAAATCTTGAAAACCCTATCTCCCCTTGTATTATAAGAGGAATATTCTATGTACTACTCTCTAAGCTCGGTAGAAGAATATGTTCTAGTGTATATGATATGTACAATGTCCTTTCTAAATTACTTATATACTCCACGAAAATGTGTGAAAGTTTGTATAGCAAAATGCCATTTGGCGGTCAAGGCCGACTATCGCGGAGCACTCTTGTGATACGCTGAATGTGCACTTGACCACTTTCCTTTGCATCTTCTTAAGGCTTCCTCTTCTATAACATTAGCCAATGAATCTTCATTCTTCCATTCAATTCAGAAACTCGTCGAAGTATCCATTACAGCGCCTTCTTGTCAGGGTTTTGGGGCTTTGAGTGTTCAAATATTGGCGCTCTCCTTTGAATTTTGGAGGTTCTCCAAATATGTTTTGCGATATGAATATTGACCGCATTCTTGACTTGAACTGGAACCATTGCTGCTGCTATGATAGACGATCTCTGTGAGTGCTCAGTAGATCACCGATTATGTTGGAGATATCGATTTTCACCACCATTTCTCACATGTGCGCTCTTTCCGTGATTTTTCCAAGTATTGTCCATTTGTGCACTTTTAGTCCCATTTCATATCATAACACATGCATATTTCTTAGAAGATGGAAATAATATCACACTAAGGGCAATGTTTCTTTGCAAGCTAGCCCCAAAACGAGTCCAAAATATAGACTCATCAACACCCCCAACCTTAGCCTTTGCTTTCCCTTAAATAAATTAGCCATCAATCTATCCAATTTCAAAGCTTTAAATAGGGCCATACAAAACAACACATACTTTTCTAATTTATTCAACCCTTCTCAAAATTCCTCAAACCACTTACGTGACTTTGAAGACATGAGAGATGACTAAGGAGTAATCAAAACATGGCTATGCTCACAAATTCCTCATGTAGCTGCTCCTCATTGCCTAAAGGCATCACCATTTGCCCACATGCCAAAGAAGATCCTGAATATACAAGATTATTACATTATATTCAAAGGATCTCTTGAACTCTCACTCGCCCAAATGATAAATAACATGTAAGCTTTGACCCATTGGCTTGCCCTTATTCTAAATCGGAGTTTACTTGACATTCGTATGGACTAGTTTCTTAAAGGTCTTTTCTAGGATGGTAATGGAGGGTCGAGGTTGGGCAGGATAGCATATGGTTCAGTAGGCTCATCCCTCACTAAACTCTACATGTTCTTTTCACGCTTAAAGGTTCTTTTGGTCCCCTTTTCTTTCTTCTCCTTTTTTGCCACACTTTTGCTTTTGATTTATGATCCTAAGTGGCCCCCCTCTTTCCATTCTTTTTTACAATTTATGGAGAGTCCTCAATTTTCAAGAACTTTTGTTTTATAATTTTTCTTTCTTTCATTTCTACGACTCCTCACTTTATTTTTCTCACTTTTGATCCCCTTTTTTCAGACTCTTTCATGGCAGACACCCCCTTTTCTCTACTAACACCCGCAACTTAGCCTTTTGGCATTGCTCAGTATTTCAAGCTCAAGGATGGATCACTAGGGAATAAGAAGGAATTGTCTTTCACAAACATGAGTCAAGGTTACAAGGTTGCTAAAGAAAGGATAAAGGCTTAAAAGGACTTCACTAAGGATTCATTTCATTGTTAAAGAATGTCATTATGGTCAAATTGACATAGTTGAAACAAAGAAGGCTTAACATCCTCTCCTAATCCAGAATTAACCAAGTTACTCCTCAAAACAAACTGAGCAAGTCCATGATGTTGCAAAACAACAATTTCAACAAAGTACCCAAACCCACATTAACAAAATGTTTTCGCATTTAAATAATGGCAACACACTTGTAATTTTTTTATCGTCACATATTCAAGCTCAATTGCACACATATTTAACTCAAGATGCCTCAAATCTATGCATGGACTAATTTATCAAGAAAGCACTAATTCATAAGTGAGTATATGCTCCTCGTCTATGGCACCATCTGAATCAAAGATATGAAACATTGATGTAGGATAGAGTTTATGTTATGTGTCTAATATGTTATAAGGTTCATAGGGGCCCACATTTCAAGGGCACCAATGCTTGTTTTGATTGCGGTGAAGTGGGACATAAGAGGAAAGATTGCCCTTATAAACGCAATAAGGGTAAAGTAGGTGATGGTGGGATGATTAATGCCAAGTGTCAAAGGTGTGTGAGGTATCATGGTAGCCCATGCTTGAGGAAGAGTAACACTTATTATGGGTGTAGTAAAGTGGGTCATCAACTAATGGATTGTCCGTATGTCCAAAGGAATCATAAGGGTGTTAAACCTTTAGATCAAGGTGGGCATGTCGATCAAGTGTCTCAGGGAGGGGATAAGATGGCAGATTCTATTACCAATAAGTTGAAGTTTTCTTGGCTTCACTATGCATGCATTGTTAGGCACGACGTGCCACTATTTCTTCTCTATTCTTTTTGTTGCTAATGGGGCTTCTTTTATGGCCAAGATGTTATATGGATCTTTGGTGTCTATCCTTTTGTTGGGTATAGTATTACTAGAAGGTTTATAGGTATTGATCCGGGTTGCATTGCATTAGGTCTTGCTTTGTGACTTGGAGTTGGTATGGTGGATTTTAGTGTAAATCTTGGGGTGGATTAGTTGAATGCATGTTGTGTCTTCATGGGTAGTAGGATCCATAGAGCTAATCCTGATTCCCTAATAAGCCCGACATTGAGTGGGAGGTTGTTAAGTGATAGCAAGGAAGGTAGGTCCATTTCATGTCATAAGGTACAAATGGGTCCTAAGGGGTTGCATTTGTCATCTTGTGAGAGATGGAGGTGTTGAACCTAAGTTGTTTTGTCTATAGATTTGTTATTGGTGGTAGATGAGGCTTTGAATGTCCTTTTCGATATTTTGAATTTTGTGGTAGTGTCCTTTGGTTTGACTAGTACACCGTTATTCCTATAAGTCTCATGAGTATGATCTTTAGTCCCTACTATAATAGGTTTATGGTTGTTTTAGAGATGATAATATGGTTGGTTCCCTAATGAGGTAGTGCATGTGAGTCATTTGAGGGTAGTTATATAAGTTTAAGGGAGAAGGTTGGGTGCTAAGTAGGAGAGATAGGAATTTTTGTCGTAAGAGGTTTCTTTCCTAGGTGGTGTGGTGCCGAGTGATGGTGTTAAGGTGGACCCTAATAGGACGAAAGTGACTAGAGATTAGCATAGACCTTGACTTCATGGGTATTAGGAGCTTCTCCGGTTTAGTTGGCTATTATTCAGAGCTTGTGAGTAGGTTCTCTTCTATGGTTTCTCCTATGACTTAGTTGACCCTAAGTAAGGACAATGTTGTTACTGACCTTTTGAGTTAGGTGAATTGATAGGTCCAGTAGTTGCTATCTCTTGTGTGATACCTTTGTTCTAATAGAATTCATGTGTGTGTCTCGGATGGTCGCGTGAATCTACAGTGGCTAGTAGAAGCCTATAAGTGTTGCCCCATGTTCTTGTTACATTGAGTCTTGCCTGTGATCTTGGTTGACCCTAGCTTGATAGGTTGGAGGTCTTGAGGTGGTTTGGCTACTAGCATAGCATGTTTCCAATAAGTGTCAACCCCGTAAGGTGGTAATATAATGGGTAAGGATGGTCTATTTATTTGGTCAACTACAATGGGTTAGTCACTTCTATAAGGTTGATTTCAGGTTCAGGTTTTGTTCACAAGTGAAGATGAGGGTAGGTGATTTCTCTAAGTGTCCTCTTGGATTAGAAAGGTCCACTTTAAATAATGGTGTAGTTTTGAGTTGACCTATGCACCATTTGTGTTTATGGGTCTCATGAATAAGGTCTTAATACCCTACCTTTGAATATTTGTAGTGGCCTCTAGTGGTGGAGCATTGATTTAGTTAGAGCTTGTGAATCATTGGGGGTCTTGTTACGAGTCTCGAAGATGAGAGGTGGTTTGCTAAACATGATAGGTGTGAGTTGAGGATAAACAAGAAAGTGGTTAGAACCTCCTAAGGATTATGATAAGAGTGTGCATTATTTCTCCTTATTGAGGCTAGTGATGTGGGTGGATGCTCTAGGTACGGTACCTATGGGTAGCCTAGCATTGTGGATAATAGTGGTGGTAAGGAGGTGACTACTGGAGTCCATCGGTTGACTAGATAGGGAGTTGGGTTGAAGGAAGTTGAGAATGGTGGTATAGTGTTCTTGATGGTGCCAATTTTCTTTGGTTGGAGGGGTCTAGTTTAAGCAAGGCCTTGATTTCCTCCTTATTAGAGTTGGAATTGGGTGAGAGAATGATAGAGTGGTGCTTGTCTCCCAAGGGGGAGATGGTGGTTATGGTACCAAATGGGTTAGGTGTATTTAAGATTGACAATTTTTTTGAGGATTGTAAGTCCTTATAGAGTGTAGAGGGAGGATGGTGACGTTGGATAAGTTTGGGGATTTCCTATGGATGTGGATATGGTTCATCCGGTTATTCATTCTTCTAATGTATGGGATGCGTTGGTGACTCTAGTTCTATAGTACCCTTTTAAATTGTAGGTGATATGGAGGACAAGTTGGCGTAGGGGAAGGTCCCGGTGGAGGTGTTGGATGTATGGGTGGAGAAGTTGATAAATGAGGATGTGGTGTTCATTAATGACCTCTTGAAAGGATCATCAACTCAAAGGTGTCTCCAAGAAAGCCAAAGCGGTCTTATGGGAGCAATATTCGTACCTCATTCACTCTAATCAAGCCTAAGATAGTGACCAAGTTCTTGATGTGATTCCAAGTCTTATGTTTTAACCCCTATGTCATTCACATGCATTCGTGTTTAAGTTGCCAAACTTATGATGATTTTACACGTATGTGAGATTTTGAAAATGGTGTTTTAAATATAATATTGCATTCTTCTTGGGGCTGATTTATTTATGACCACTCTTGTCTTGTATGTCTCACTTACATTCGGGGAAAAATATTTTCAAGTGGGAGATATTGAAATGACCAAAAAGTGCCCGAACATGTGCCTTGAAATGCTTGAAATTTTGAATTCTATATATCTAAAAATTCGTTCGTTATTTCGAAAATTGGACTTCATATTTTTGTTCAAGGGGTAAAAAATAGGTTGAAAAGGGTCTAACTCCAATTTTAAAGCGAATGATTCACAATTTCAAAATTCAAAGTTGCAATTTCCAGTGTGTAATCCGCGTATGGGGCGCGACGTGCCCCAGTGTTATTTTGAAATTCTTTTTTGTTTTCTGGTCCAAGGCTTTGGATCTTGGGCCTAGGGGTTCCCTATACTTAGCATTATTTCACCCTCACATCACCCAATACATTTCCCAATACTCTCTCAAACCCTAAGTCTTATATTTCTCTCAAGATTCAAGTCCCAAAACCCTCATCTGGATCTAAGGAATTCCCTCAAGCTTCAAGTTTCCATTAAAGTCTTCTTTGAGAAATTATTCAAGGTCAAAGTATGTAGGTTTTAGCCATTGGGTCCTTCTACCCATAGTGCCCTTAACCTCCTTTTTATTCAATTTGCATGATTTAAAGTTGATTTTTCAAATGGGTTTACTAGTGTGAACATGTCTATGAACCATGTTAAAGCTATGTAAGTTGTAAATGTTTCTCTATGTTTTGAGCTATAAATCTTAGTTTTATTGTAATATTTAATGAGGGGTTTTGATGTGTATACCTTGAGGGTGTTACAAGGTGTTGATTGATGGTTTAAAAAGGATTTTCTTGCATGATTTCATCTCTAAATTGCATGGTCTTATACTACCATTTCACACTCGCCAAGTGTTTGATAAAATGTCCGATTATGATTTCTTGAGGAATTGAGGGTCCAAAAAATGAGATATGATATGATTGACTATATGATGATGAAATACGCTTATGTATATGATAAATTTTATATAAATTGGTGCATTAGACCATCCCATTTTGGGGGAACTAAGAACCCGGATAACCTAGATGGGGGTTTGTACTCATCAACCTAGTGAAGGGTTTGTATTTCTCCACCTAATTGATAGGGCAGCATCATCACTAACCTAGATGGGGGTCTGTACTCGTCAAACTACTCAAGGGTTTTTACTTCTCCGCCTAGGTGATAGGGAAGCATTATCACTAACCTAGTGAAGGGTTTGTACTTCTCCGCCTAGGTGATGGGGCGCATGTTCACCAACCTAGTGAAGGGTTAGTACTTCACCAACTAGGTGATGGGGCAGCACTATCACAAACCTAGTGAAGGGTTAGTACTTGACCACCTAAGTGATGGGGCAGCATCATCACTAACATAACCAAGGGGTTTGTAGTATGGAAATCTACCTTGGTCTCTTTTATACAAATGATAGCCTATATGAGCATGAGTTACTTAAGCATATTTAACTTTAGCATTCATCATACATACCATATTGTTATATGATGTCTATTGCCTATTGTCATGCATTTTGGTCATGATGCCTATCTCTTGTTGCATTGCATCCCACATACTTAGTACATTCCAATGTACTAACGCATACCTTTGCCTATGTGATATCACCATGTAGGAATCGGAGCCCAAGTTGGTCATCCTCCTCCACGTGGCTAGTTTGATGCTACTCAAGTTCGTTGGTGAGTCCACTTCGGGGACCCTAGTATATGTTTATTTTATTATGTATTGAGATACTCTTCTTTACGTTCTATTTTAACTGTGAGGGTGAGCCTGGTTGCTTTGTCTTGGTCCCGCTCTATCTATGCAGTAGAGGTGTTCTTGGACATGCTATGTATATATGTTATGAGTCTTTACTCTTCTGTCCCTGGGTGTTGATATTATGCATGCATTCCCTTAATCCTTTTCCCTTGCTCTATCATTTACATGTTACTTAAGTATTAATCTCTCCCTTAGTCCAAGTTCCCCTTGTTTATGTTTCTTATATCTTTTACGTTGCTTCCGTGACAAAGGATGTGTAATGATATGCTATGAGGCTTGTTTGGAGTTCCTTCGGGTTCCCCATCCGCCGGTCACGTCTAGGCCCTAGGCTTGGGTCATGAAAAGAATGACAAAGTTACTGGTCCAAACTACGTATGGTGTCGAAGATGATGCCAAGTTGTACATAGATGAGTTCGTTAGATTGCATGGGGTGCCCTTGTCTATCATTTCGGATTGCTCAATTTACTTCACAATTTTTGAGGTTATTTCAAAGAGGTATTGGTATCAAGGTTAAACTTAGCATGACTTTTCATCCTCAAATAGATGATCAAGTCGAGAAGACTATCCAAACTCTTGAGGATATGCTTAGGGCTTGTGTATTGGAGTTTATGGGTTGTTGGGGTGAACATCTTCTACTCATTGAATTTTCTTAAAACAATAACTATCACTCAAGCATTAGTATGGCTTCCTTTGAAGCTCTTTATGGTAGGCATTGTAGATCCCCAGTTGGGTGGTTTGAAATGGGGGAAATGGCGTTGTTAGGTCTGGAATTGGTTATTGAAGCTTTGGAGAAGGTGAGTTTGATAAGGGAGAGATTGAAAACAACCCAAAATAGATAAAAGTCCTTCTCCAATGTGAGGAGAAGAGATCTTGAATTTAAGGTTGGTGATTGGGTGTACTCCAAAGTCTGACCTATGAAGGGTGTGGTTCGATTTGGAAAAAAAGGTAAATTGAGCCCAAGGATTGTGGGTCCTTTTAGAGTCTGAAGGAGGATTGGTAAGGTTGAATATGAGTTAGAGTTGTCTATGGAGATAAATATGGTTCATCTAGTCTTCCATGCATCCATGTTAAGAAAGTGTGTGGGTGCCCCAAGTGGTATAGTGCCCTTGGATGTTGTCGGTGTTGTAGAAGATAATTTGACCTATGAGGAGGTCTAGGTGGAGATCTTTAATAGGCAAGTAAAGAGGTTGAGAAACAAAGACGTAGCTTCTATCAAGGACCTTTAGAGGAACCAACAAGTTGAAAGTGTCACATGGGAATCCGAGGCGGACATGAGAAAGCAATACTCATATCACTTTCACAGTACTCAAGTCGAAGGTACTAATTTAATTCTCCTACATGATTTCAAGTCATATAATTCAGCCCTTATGTCATTTTTCATGCATTCATGTTCATGGTAACAAGTTTATAGTGATTTTTGACACTCATGTTGAGACTTATGAAAAAAAATATTTCAATGCATTTGTTCCACTTTTGTCAGGCTGAAATTTTCATGATTGGTTCTCTTATACACATTTCTTTGACATTCGAGGATGAATGCTCCCAAGGGGGAGATATTGAAACGCCCCAATAATGTGCTTCGAAAATACCCATAATCGTAATTTCTATATATCTCAAAATTCATGCATGATATCAAATATTCAACTTCATATTCTCGATCAGAGTAACATATTGAGTGGAGAATGTATACAACCCATATTTTACAAAACCCATAGTGACAAATAAATTTTGGTAATTTATGATTTTCAAAGAGCATCCGCACCCTGGCTATGATGCGCCAGGGGCATAGATCAGTGTAAACTTTGCCTTCGCGTTGGGTCCTAATCGCGGACCAGATGCAAACCAGTGTTATTTTTTTCCTTAATTTTCCTATGTCAGCCGAGCGCATTGGGTCATAGCTACATGCCCACTTATTCATAAAAACACCTATACTTAGCTATGTTTCTACTCTATATCACTCAAGATCCTCTCCGAAACCTCTCCAAGACTTAACCAAATATCTCACTCCAATTTCAAGGATTTTAAGCTTAACTTTGGAACTCAAGGATTCTCTTCAAGCTCTATGTTCTCTTCAAGCTCATATCAAGAAGACCCAAGTTTGAGGTATGTGGGTTACATCCATTGGGTCTTTTAACCCATGGAGCCCAATGTGCCTTTTTATAAAAATTGCATGTTTTTAAGTTGTATCATCTATGGGTATCTCTTATTATAAATTTTGATTTTTAATTATGTTGGGGTTTTATGAAATGTTGATTAATTATTCATGTCTATTTATATCAAGCTTATACCATGAATTGATTTTGTCTATTGAGACTATGCATGTTTTGAGATATGAAATTATGATCTATTATGAGATTTGATGATGGATTTCAAGGTACCCTACATGAGGGTTTTACTAAATGTTGGTGGGTTGATTTGCACTGAGTTTCCTAGTATTTTTTCACATTTGAATTGTATGATTTTGAACAAGAATTATGAACCCACCAAGTGTTTGATAAAATGTCTTCTCAAGTTATTAATGATCTATTACATGGTTCATAAGTCAAGTGACTTTATGAGGACTAAGAGCTTGCCTGTATGTATTGAATTCATGAAAAGTATCTATGATATTGCATGTAGACCACACCTTGTTAGGGGGTGACATGCCCAATCGCCTTTTTGAGGGGATTACATACATCAATCACCTTGTTGGTGGATGTGATATGTCCAATCACCTTGTAGGGGTGACATACCTCAATCACCTTTTTAGGGGTGACATGCCCAATCAATTTATAGAGGAGTGAAGTACCTTAATCACCTTGTTGTGGGAGGGGGGAGGGTGATATGCCATAATCACCTTATTGAGGGGTGTTGCACCCCAATCACCTTACAGGAGGGTGACATGCCTTGGATTCCTAGTTGTAGCTTGCTTGGTCTATGTTGGTTATGGTCTCTTCCCACACATGTATTATGTACTATACAAGTTGCATGGTTTACAAACATATTTAACTTCAAGCATTGACCATGCATGCCATATTGGAATTATACTTATCCATTGCTTATGATTTTGCATTTTCACTATATTGGCTTATGTCTTGTTGCATTGCATCCTACATACTTAATATATTCAAACTTATTAATGCATGCTCTATGCCTACATGATATTACCATGTAGGGACCGGAGCACCTTTTGATCATCCTCCACGTGGATTGTTTGGTGCTTTGGAGATAAGCTTCGGTTAGTCCTCAAGTCCGAGGACGCTATCTATGGTACTCTTGGTATTTGATATTTCTTTATTTTGAATACTTATTACTATGAGGGTGAGCCTGAAAAGTGTCTTGTTGCCTTATCCATTCCATGTTAGAGGTGTTGTTAGATATTATGATGTACGTGTGCTATGAGCTTGACCCCTATATCCATTTGTTATTATCAAAGACTTCCCCTAGTCTCATTTCCCTTATTATAATCTATTTATGCAATAAGCTTGACTCTCTGTGTTTTTATGATATCAAAGTCTTCCCTTAGTCATGTTTTCCCTTTTTATTATCTCTTGTTGTTGTTTACTTTGCTTTCGTGACCAAGGATGTGCGATTGATATGCTGAGAGGCTTGTTTGGGTCCCTTCGGGTTCCCATTTTCCATGTCACACCCTAGGCTTAGGTCGTGAGAAACTTGGTATTAGAGCACTAGGTTGTTAATGGTCCACAGAATTCAACACATCGCGTCGATAAGAGTCTTGTTCAGGGTTGTGAAGAGCACCACAACTATGAGTAAGAGGCTGTGAGACATTTTAGAAAATGTTTTCGTTCTTCATGATCTATGTCATGCTATAGAAGTTAAGGTAAGACTATTCCCTAATGAATGTTATTTGCTATTCTAGATCATGTCAGTTCGAAGAAGAAGAAGAGCCCGTACATCCAAGGAGCAACTAGTTTCTCCGCTCCTCTAGCTTCTCAAGAAAGAGGGGTAGGCTAAGAAGAATTTTGAGATGCCATTGCAATGTTGGCTAATACTATGACCAACCAAATCAACCAAGGGGCCCAAGCCCCTCATGCTCCTACTCCGGCCTCATGGGTGAGGGAATTTACTAGGATGAATCCACTGGAGTTCTGTGGGTTCAAGGTGGACGAGGATCCCCTAGAACTCATTGATGACGTGAATAAGGTGTTGTCATTATGGGGATTAATTCGGAAGAAAAAGTGGAGTTGCCGGCCTACCAAGTCAAAGGGGTGGCTCAAATATGGTTCACTCAATGGAGGATAGAGAATGAAAATTATATTGTTATTCCTAAGGAAAATTTAAAGCGACATTTCTCAGTGGTTCTTCCTTATTGAGCTATGGGAGGCAAAGATGCTGGAATTTATGAAACTAAAGCAAGGGTCTATGAGTATGAGGGAGTATGACGTCAAGTTCAACCAACTCTCCAAATATGCTCCACAATTTGTTGCCGAGTCTAGGTCAAGGATGATAAATTTGTGTCGGGTGTATCTGATGTGGTCAATGAGGAGTGTCATACCGCCATGCTAGTAGGAGACACAAATTTGTCTCGGCACATGACTTATGTCAAGCAACTAAAGGGGGAAAAGCTTAGAAAGAGAAGGGTTGGTGAGTCCAAGAGGGCTCGATTTGAAGGTGGGTTCCAAGGTTCTAAAGGT
>JAOTQR010078235.1:0-11453 GCA_025774065.1 Solanum ossicruentum
AAATCTTCTAAGTGTCAAGACTAGAATGTCTTAACAATGTTGGGGTATTTATAGAGGTTCAAGTTTGGGAAATTGCAACATAAGGGCCTCTAGTTTGTTCATTGACCAATTAAGTCACAAACTTTTCTATTTTAATCCAATTAAGGACTTCCAACTTCAATTAAGTTTTATCTGCCAAATTCACTTGAGTCCATACTCCCGCACCTTAAGTTAATTAAATTTAAAATATACCTCAATCCCAACAAATTTTTCCGAATGAGTAATTGACCTTCATTAAGTTAATTACAGGGTCTAACAGTTTCCCTTTTGATTATTACTTCTTTATTAACTAAGGGAAGTACTTCTTATCATTGGATGTTCTTAGGTTGTTTTTAAATGTTTACTTTGTTTCTTGTTTAAAATTATTGTTGCATATATTGCCATAAATTACTAATTCTTTTGTTGGGTTTTTGCTTCATGTGAAATCTAAAGTAGTTGCATCATACTTTAGTTAGCTTCCTCTGGTATTTTTAGTCCGGTATCATTTAATATGATGGAAGTTAGGATTTTATTCTTAAAAGACACATTGTGGATTAGTTACACTTTGAATTGATTTGAAAATCTTCAATAGCAAAATGGGTATTTGATTTGATATTTGCATGAACTCTATTTGTTATATGAATTTACTTGTCTCTATATTTACTTTATTCAATCTCATGAAAAGTTGAAACTTTTACTAATGTTTATATTTTCTCTTTATTCACATGAACACTTTGGGAGCAAATGGAGTCTGAAATCGGGACTCCCGCAAAATTTGAGTCTTTAGATTATCTCGAATAACAAACCAACAAAGGAGCCTTGCTTGGAGTCATTCATGGCTACTCATATTTTCATTACTTGCTTGCTTATTTATTTTTTTCTTTCCATTATATACTTATTTGTATTACTTAAATATGTTATCACTCTTGACCCATATAGTTAATATAATATAGATTTTTGGGTTTGAGCACCTCTAATTTCCGTGACATTAACCTTTTGTTATATTTCTAAAAAAAATCAATATTTGTTTTTAAGACCAAGCTACTTAAAAGGAATGTTTTTCAAAACATTAGCATTACTCCCATATACAAAGTTATTTTATTAGTGCATACCATTTTTCTCATGCAAAAACTTTGCTTTATCACTTTTCCAAAATAAAAATTCAAGTCATTTCTTTTCAAAACATAAAAGATTTTTTTTAAGTGTGTTGTTGATTTCAAGATGAAAATATTTTTCTAGCTTATTTTTCTTGACTATTTAATACTTTTTTAGCATTTAAATTAGTCTTAATTTTATTAGTCTAAGTTTTATCGGTAACTATTTTTAACGAATCCTAAAAGATGCCTAACCCCTTCCTTTTATGATAACTAGGACACTTATCTAGAATCACATAGATTAAGTAAACATTAAAATTGAGTTAATTTATTAGCATTACTTTAGTAAAATAGGTATCCTAATTTACCTTAAAAATAATTAGGTGGTGACTCCTTAAGCTAATTATTTAGGATTCTCCGATATGTTGTACACCGTTTGACCTTGGGTTAAAATGAGGTATAACAACTTGGCATCTCCAATGGGGACTTTAGGTTCTAAACCATAATATACTCAGGTTAATAATCAATGTTTTAATATTTGTTTTATTATTATTATCATCATCATCATCATCATCATCATTGTTTGTTTTAGTGTTAAATGCTTGATATTTTATTTACATGATGTTTATTTAATTGTCATTATTTTATGTAATTTATTTATTTGCATTATATAAATTGTCATTCCGTCCATACTTCCTCCAATTCTATAAAATTAATACTATTACACATACACGTGAGGTGTCTTTTGCACACCCACAAACTTCTTTCAAACGATCTAAAATTTAGGAGAGTTGGCATATGCGCGGAGCATCCGGATCTTTTTCTCTGTGACCGCGTAGTTTCCTCAATCGAGTTTTCCACTCGGGAACCTATTGTCTAGTAAGCCAAATCATAGAAAACATAGGATAGTGCTATACCACCCCTATTAATTTAGGTCATTCAAGCATATTACCTTAGGTAGGGCGGTGTTTGGCATCAACTCCACATTTAGAAAATCCACCTATACGTTAACAAGTTTCACAACCCAATGACTAACAAAGCATATTTTGTGCAATGTGATTATGATAGACGGATCCTAGTATGGTTATAGCATAATGAGTTTGGAGATTGTTTTTATTTTATTTTACTTTGTATTGAAGGATAGATCCTGTCCCGCCAATTCCCCAAATTAGAATGATTGAAGGTATCGCATACAAGTTGAAAGAATGGTGGGGAGGTTCCAACCTTGGTGAAAAACTAACTATTGCAAAGAGGGTGAGGTTCCTTACTAAGTCATTCTGTATCTCTCCCGACAAGCACATAGTTAGAGCATTGGTTTCATTTTGGGATCTCGACCATGTTGTATTTATGTTTAGAAACTTTGAGTTAATGCCTACATTGGAGGAACTAAGTTATTTTAATGATTTGAAGTATCAAAGGAGAGCTCATTTGTTCCACATAGTCAATCAGGAAGAAAATTTCTTCATTACTTAGAATTGAAGAATACCAAAAATCTGGGATGCTTTGAACATAATTGGGTTTCCTTAGATTATTTGTACGAGAGATATGGGCGTCCAGATAGCTACATATTATTCAAAAAGTAATTCTCTTGCACTTATGGCCATTGACAAGCAAGGCGACATATCACATTTGCGATGGCTTTACTTGGGACTTTGGTATTTCCAAGAGAACATGGAAAGATTAGTACTTGCATATGTTCTGTGGGTAAAGCACTTTATGAGGGAGTCAATGGCGAAGAACTTACCTTAGTCCCTATGATTTTAGCAGAAAACTTCGAGCTCTTGGGAAATGTAAAAGAGGAGAAACAAACTTATTTGAAGGTTGTAATCTTCTTATGAAAATGTGGGTGATAAAGCATTTCTAGCAACGTGAAAACATGGTGGACATATGTTATAGTGATACGAATCGCATTAACAGTTTTTAGGATAGGATGAAATGATTTGTGTCTCCAGTTGGTACCATTAATTGGCATGAATTCTTGATTTCCATTGCATACATAAGATGCAGAGGGTCATACTACATCAAGCTTATTGTTTTGAAAGGACTTTAGCCATATGCTCCAGTACACGTGCTCCAACAGTTTGGTCAAACACAAGTAATTCCTCTTCAAGCAGATATAAGAGTTTCTGAAATTTCCTTTGGATGGGACTTTAAAGTCCCTAGAGTTGGAGAGATTCTTCATAAATGGAATAATGTTATCACAACAGATCTAGGAAATGGACCGGCAAGAGCTACTTCAAAATATCAAGCATGGTTTCAAGAGGCCCACTATATCATAAGCGCAGAATGTGAGCAAGGCTTTGAAAACATCAGTATGACAATTTGGATATGACACACTCGTGTTGAAACTAACACAATCACTCCTGAGACGTGGGTTCAAATGGTGAATATAATGCAATATTTGAAAAATGCAAAAGCGAGACCAAGCAATATTGAAGTGGCATCCTAGTCTTAGTATTTTCCTTATGATACATTGTTGTAATCTTAACATTGACATTGTATTATGTCATATGTTCATTATAATCCTAGTTTTGCACTATTTTATTAGTATATAGTCTTTTATCTTACAAACTTGATTTTCCTCAATGACTTAGATCAGGCTATCATAATTTCGTATATTTGGCATTTGGGCCTATCTCTGGCATTAAAGAGGTCCCTTGCATACTGGGACGTACTTATTCTTTTAATTTCCCATTGACTATGTGATTTATTTTCTATATAATACATGTTGTATTCTTTTTAAAAATATCTGCCTTATTATTTGATGTTATTGAAGCAATGATTATCAGCTTTATACTAACATTTCTTTCATCTTCTTTAGAAAGAGGTTTTGCTTTATTTCCCAAAAGGTTGATTTGCATTGACTACAAACTAGCAGATCACCCATACTTCACGAGGTCAAAAGCTCGATTATCCATAGACATGACTGATTCAGATGCATGCAATCAAAGTGGTTTGGGACTTGTCACTATTCCAGGAGATGAACCCGTAGCTTTGGAAGGAAGGGATTCAACCCCTTATGATGATCATATCTCTAGTTTAATGCAACAAATGGCTAGCATGCAAAGTGAAATCGATCGACTTCGAAATCTTACCAATTTGTCAATCAACCTAAACATACCAATTCCTGAGCAGGGAACGAATTCAACCATCTCACCATCTTTTTCACCTGTTGACTTTCCTCCACTAAATCTTTCCCTTCACAAAACCAACCCAACTACCCCTACTCCACCAAATCCCTCCCTTCATGAAACCAACCCAACTACTCTTAAACAAGTTGCCAACTCCCAACAATTTAATTTACCACAAGGTAACTCACAACAAATCAATCCATTACCTTCCACAACATTGACTCAGACTCCACTTACCCAATTTTCCTTATTCATCCAAACTCCACCTATCCAAACTACCCCCCTCACCCAACATACACTGGTGGCACATACTGCAATTAACACATAATATGTGCCATAAGTATATGTAGTGGAAGCTCAACCTTGTGTTGCCCAAATTTCAACCTTACTAGAAGTCGACCTGTATGAGAAAATGGAGAGAAGAGCAAGGTCAAGAGCAGATGAAAACATAGCCAAAGTGATCCACGATTTGAAGGAATAACTGGAAAAATATCCAAGTTCACAAAGGGCATAAAGGGCTTGAATATGAAGATTTGTGTGTTCATCCTGATATTGAGTTTCTTGTACTATACAAGCCACGAAAATTTGAGATGTTTGATAGCACGGGAAATCCTCTCAATCATTTGAGGTCTTATTATGATAAGTTAGTCTGAGTAGGCATAGATGAGGCCATAAGAATGAAGTTGTTCATTAGAAGTCTAACTGGAGATGCATTAACTTGGTATATTAATTAAAATCCTTAGAAATGGCATAATTGGAGTAGTATGGCCGAGGATGTTATGAAAAGGTTTAGGTTTAACATTAAGATAGTCCCAGATCGATCTTACCTTGAGAAGTTGAGAAAGAAAATAATTGAGACCTTTCATGAGTATGCCATCCATTGGAGATCTGAACTAGCTAGAGTTTGACCCCCCGTGGATGAAAATGAAATGAAGGATATCTTTATCAAAGCTCAAGATAACATGTATTATGAAAAGATATTGCTTATGACAGGTGCAAAATTCACTGATCTTTGTTAAAATTGGGGAAGCTTTGGAAGAAGGAATCAAGTCAGGAAGAATTATTAACCTAGCAGCCCTATAAGAAACAAATAAGGCAATTCATTTAGATTCAATTGGAGGAGTCCTTAAGAAGAAGAAAGATGGAGTATCTACAATCATGAACATCCAAGAACACAAGCCTAACGAAATGTTAACATATCAAAATCCACTACTACAATCCACATATTATAGTTAGTATACCCAAATGTTTTAGCCTTATTACTAGCCTTTGCCTACCTCTTATCCAATTTATGCCACACAATCAACATGTCATCCACCCCGAGCACCTACCTATCCAAGCGCACCACAATATCAATCCATACACCCATCTCAGCTCCATTACCAACCACAAACTCCTCTATCAGATACACCCATGCCCTGCCCAAAGATAGCAAAAAGACCAACCAAAACCTATATCCCTTCTGTTAAACCTTTGTCCCAACTATATGAAAGGTTGGGAACTGCAAAGGTACTGCAACAAATACAAGGACGGCTTCCCAACCCCCTTCTAGGATGGTATGACGAGAGTAAGCATTGTGCTTATCATTCTGGAGTTGCTAGGTATGATACCAAAAATTGCCTTACTCTCAAAGATAAGATTGAGATGTTGATTAAGGAAGGAGTCATTCAACTCAAAGGTGCTTCCCCTAATGTAAAGAAAAATCCTCTTCTAAATCATGAGAATGTGAATATGATCACCATTAATCAAGAGTGTAACTTGGAAGGGACCATTGTATCTGTCCAGAAAAAGGTAAGTGTTGCGACATCAACCTTCATTGCTCCCATAATCACAGTCCAACTATGAGCGCCAATTGATGTGGAAGTTCTTGTTCCCAGGCCTCAAATAACTGTCTTAGTTTCTTAGTCACCTTCTTTTGACACTAAAGCAGTTCCTTAGAATTACTTGACCGATGCAAAAAACAAAGGAAAGGAGAAGATAGTTGTGGAGATTGCTGCAGCTGTAATGACATGATCTGGGCATTGCTATGCTCCTAAAGAAATTATAAGAGGAGGAGCAGTTAGGGAAAACAACCAGAAAAAGGTAAACACCTAAGACGAAGTGGAGGAGTTTTGGAGGAAAATGCCAACTAAGGAATATTCCGTTGTTGAACAATTGAAGAAAACTCCCACTCAAGTTTCTCTGATGGCATTATTGATGAGATCTGCAACTCATAGATGTGCTTTGGCAAAAGTTTTGAGTGAGGCTTATGTTCCAGCCAAGACAATAAGTGAGAATTTTTCATCCATGGTAGGACAAGTTTTGGAAGTTAATAAAGTTTCTTTTTATGATGATGAGCTTCCACCTAAGGGCCTGAGGCATAACAAAGCTTGAATATCACCATTAGGTGCAGGGGTAAGTTTGTCTCTAGTGTTCTGATTGATAATGGCTCTGCTGTTAACATATATCCTTTTGTTACACTTCCAGCTTTGGGGGTTGATATTAGGAAAATTCAGGAATGTCAGGTGAGGGTTAGACGTTTTGATGGGACTCAAAGGGGAGTCATTGGAGAAATTAACTTGCCACTAAAAATTGGGCCCGAGGAGTTTATGGTGGAATTTCAGGTGTTGGATATATCTGTTAGTTACAATTTATTGCTTGGAAGGCCTTGGATCCACATGGATGGTGCAGTCCCTTCTACTCTACACTAAACGTTGAAATTTGTTTGGAATCATCAAGAAATAATAGTTCACAGAGAAGGTAGTAATTCAGTGCATCCTGACAACTCAATCCCTATGATTGACCATTTGGAAGAGTTAGATAGATCTATATTCCATACTAGAGCGATGATGTGTTCTACTCAACTCGAAAGGATGAAAGTACCACGGGCGCTTATGATGGTAGCTTGGGAACTTTTGAAGAATAGGTTTGGTCCTGGTCGAGGTATTGGAGTGAATTTGGATGGAATATTGGAACCAATTTGGTTGCTTGGTTAGAAACATACATTTGGTCTAGGCTACGATCCTACACCTGAAGAAGCTTCATCGGTTAATCTCAAAAGGAAAAGCGACAGTCCTTTGCCACAACCAATCCCATCGTTGAATCAATCATTTCTCAAAGCATCTGTTTCACAAGGATCAAAAGTAGCCGCTGAAGACAACCTTGTGGAAGGACTCAAAAACCTATTCATTGAAGAAGCAGAATGTTATATGATCGTGGAAGATTGCATAAGATCCCTACCATATGGGATGTTAAGTTGGAAGACGTTTTGAACAATTGGACTTGTAGCTCATCCCTGATTCTCCCAGAATCTTAGTAGATGATTGTATCAGAATATAAACAACATGGTTCGAAATTGAGGCCTGAATTGTGTCCATGAATTGTATGTGTTTTGTCTCCATCTTTTAAAAGCTCTAATGTCAAATCTCACCTATGCTTTTGCTTTAAATTTTAAACTACCTTTTGTTTAAAATTTCAAAGTTTGGTCCTTAAAGTCATTAAGCTTATTTTATTTTTCTTCTCTCTTTCAGTAAGCAAACTATTAAAATCGCCAATGTTAAGAATGTGACTATTATGAAATGAGTGAACGAACCTCAAGTAGTTAATGAGATTTTGCAGAATATGAAGAAGATACATAGCCTGAAGAGCTGGTTGAAGAGTTTGAACATTTTGAAATCAAGGAAAAAATGAATTTGTATGAAACTGAGACAATAAATTGGGAGACTTGGAGGTGGTACGAGAAACAAGAATCAGTGTCAATTTGACTCAGACTCAAAGGGAAGAGCTTATCGAGTTGTTGAGACAATATATGGATGTGTTTGCATGGTCATGTGATAATATACCGAGGTTAAGCACGGACATTATTTCACACAAGTTACCAACTAATCTATCTTGCCCTCCAGTAAAGTAAAGTAAGAAGCCAAGAAAGATCAAGTCGGATCTGACTTTAAAGGTCAAGGAAGAAGTTTTCGAGCATTTTGATGCCAACATCATTTGAGTGACGAAGTATCCCACATGGTTGGTCAATATAGTGCCAGTGCTGAAGAAAGATGGAAAAATCCGAGTATGTCTAGATTATCGGGATCTTAACAAGGCCAGTCGAAAAGATGATTTTCTCTTCCCAATATTCACATACTTGTTGATAATTGTGCTAAACACGAGTTGTAGTCATTTGTTGATTGCTTTACCGGCTATCATCAGATTCTCATAGATGAAGAAGATGTAGAGAAAACAACATTCATCATACCTTGGGGAGTGTATTGTTATCAGGTGATGCCTTTTGGACTCACTTTTATTTTTAAGAGTTATTATTTCGCATTTAATTATTTCAAGTCATTAATTCTGGAAAGTTCTTCAATTAATTTGTATTCATATTCTGATGAAGTTAATCAATTGATTTCGATTTGATTACATTTAATTAATCACAATTGCAATTGATGTGATTAATTTCTTAAACAAAATCCATTTCTTTCAGTTATCATTTTAATTCCAAGCCAATGTAGCCCAAATTAAATCCCATACCCAGCCCAAAGATGCCCCAATCCAGCCCAATCCATATGTTTTCAGCAAATAATACATACATATACCTTATACAGTAAACATGCGTCCCTTTTTTCTTTTTTCCCCCTTTTAGACGCTCACAGGTCTTCCTCCTCCAAGCAACAAAAATCAACGACAACCTGCAAACTCCTTCCGCAAAAATCACGCTGCCAGCAATAACTTTGAACAACTCCTCTGTGCACCCCAACGTTCAATTTTAAATTCAAAAGCTCTACTTTCGAATTTTCCCTCCCAAAATGACCTAGTTTTTCCTTGTAAATACCTCTGTTCACTGGAAAGAAAGGGAACTCTTTTTCAGTTTCATTCAATAATTTTTAGGTTTCGAAAAAGTTATGATTTAGGAGGAAAAATTTTGTTCTGTTCATTGCATTTTGATTTTTTTCTTACGTCTATGTGGTGAAAGATACAAGCTCAGTTCGTCGCCTCACTTCGTTGCTCCCGAAAATGTAACATTCCTTCCTCTCTTTCTTTTTTGACTCCATATTACATAGTATATACATTAAAGATTAGATTTTATTTGCAATGTCTGGTGCACTCAACATCGTATCTATAGAGGTTATTTTGCTTTAATCTTGCCTTATATGCTTGTTTATAACAAAGTATGTCCTGCTTTGGTATTAAGTTCTTATGACTCATTTAATGTTTGTTTGATCACTACCCTTCAAAGTATGTATTATATTTGATGTTACAGTTTGGGTTTTGGTTATTTTGGATGTTATAGTATGGTCATGATCTATTTTAATTATTTTTATGCCTATAGTATTGGTAAATATGCCACAGATTTGAGATAAACACTGAATCTACCTCTTTCTACTCTCTTTTGTCGCTTCGTGCTAACTCTGATTTCACTTGGTATGATACAATCTCATTCTTACCATATTATGTCATTGGTATGGTCATCGTTGTCATATATATGTCTCGCTCTTTCCATTTAGGCTCTTTTAAGTTTACACTCATGTATGTGATTGTGCTCCTGTTTAAGTTTTTTTTTTCAGAATTATGTTCATCTTAAGTTCATACTCATTTTAGATCTTACAATTGAATAGCACTAGTTTATTTATTTGTTCCGTATAGGAGTTATTTGTTTAGGCTCGATTTTCTGTTTTGGTGTCGCCACAATGTAGATTTACTTGTATTTCATACCACTTAAGTGTTTGAAGTTCGCAATCATATATATCAAGAATGTGATTTAGCTTTGATGCAGGTTTATTGGCAGTTCCCATTCTTCTCAAATCGATGTCTGAAAAAGTCCAGCAACATTTTTTTGATTTTGAAATCAAGAAATGATGCAAAGCAGCATTTCACAATTGAATTCAAATATGGCTGCTTATTCAACAATGGCAACTGTAAAAAATGGTTGCTGCCATTGTTGAATATTTAGTGTCAAAAATGGTTGCTGCCTTGTGATGTCACCAATGACATCTATGGGGGGGGGGGTTAGAATTTCCCCTATAAAAGGAGCTACTCAGCTCCTTCATTAAAATATCACCAAGAACACCAAGAGAAGAGTGCAATGTGTGAGGTTGAGAGTTGTTTTGTAATTTATTCTTGTGAGTAATAGAAGAAATTTTTCTCTTAAATTCGTGTTTAACAATACTCAATTGTTCCTTTGGCCTCAACAAGTGGTATCAGAGCCAGGTTAGAAGCGTTGGTCGAGTTTTTTGGTGACGGGTCGAATTTGGATTTTTTGAATTTTATTCAAAATCCAATTTTGATTGCACCATTGGATTCGTCTAATTGAATTGAATCATATGTACCAAATAGTGACTTAATCGGAGCTCAAACGAGTCCGAAAATAGCAGTCAAAGTTTGATCAATATTGATGGAGTTTCGCCGGAGAAGATGACACTGTTCACCTTAGTTCCATCGGAGAAGACGACACTGTTCATCAGAGTCCCGCCCGAGAAGACGACCAGGAACACTGTTCATTGCCAGAATCTGCAATAGTTCTAAAAATTACAAATGGACCCCTACAGTTTTTTGAAGTTTCAGTTTGGTCCCTAAAGTTTTTGAAATTGTTGTTCTATCCCAATAGTGGAATTTTGGCCTCGAAGTGTCAATTCCACCTTTTTTGACCGTTGCGGACATACCAATGAGATCCATTTTTCAAGATCCACTGATGGCAGGAAACCAACATATAAGTGCCATCATTGTGGAATTGAAAGACACATGAAGAAGAACTGCTACAAATGGAAAGAGGAGCAAGCCAAGAGCAGTTTGCAGCCGAAGAACAAGGGTGGAGAAACATTGTTACTATTCTTGAAGATGTAGCTTATTGTTCAAACCATAATGAGACATGTCTTCATGTCTCAAGAGAAGATACAAAATGGGTTGTAGATACTGCAACAACCTACCATATTACTCCACATAAAAGCTGGAGACTTTGGAGTTGTAAAGATGGGGAATTCTAGTTTCTCTGGGATTGTAGGAATTGGTGATGTCCAGATAAAGTCAGGTTCCGGGAGTACAATTACTTTGAAGGATGTCCGCATATGCCAGATCTTCGGCTGAATCTTCTTTTTAGTTGTAGCTTTTGACAAAGAGGGCTCTGATAATAATTTCAGTAAAGGCATATGGAAATTGTCAAGAGGCGCTATGACAGTCGCTCGAGGACATATTTGTGACACGTTATACAAAACTCATGTGAAGATATTCACAGACAGCCTCAATG
>JAOTQR010078236.1:0-11451 GCA_025774065.1 Solanum ossicruentum
ATACCCCTTGTGAAATATTCCTTCAGTTCAGTTCTCTATTCTCTAACCCATCTTCCTTAAGCGCTCGACATTTTGGATCAATATGATTGAATTTAAAAGAATGGACTTGGCTTAAAATATAGTGAATCAAAGAAAAGGGATTTAAAAGCTCAAAGGGGCTAATTAAAGTGTTGACATAAGGTGGATAAAAGGCAAAAATTTACATAGGCTGCCAAAGAAAAGCCTAGATCCTTTCCTTCAAATTCAATCCTTACTACGTCAAATTCATATACCGGGCAAGTTCTAGCAACTATAACAATGTTAACTAACAATTTTCCTTACTATCTCATGGTACATTCTCAACATAAGGTAACACTAGATTTACTATCACTTTATTCTCATGAGTTCAACTTTAAGCATCTAAATTCATTAAGTACCAATTGTGAATATTAGCTACTAGAAAGTCAAGAATTAAGTTATTTTAGTTCACAACATTGGCATACAAAACTTATATGTACATACTACAAACACTTTAACATGTTACTAAGACTTGCCCAATTTTACCAAACATACTTATATCCCAATTTTAATTCCAAAACACAAACACACTTCACCATTTAAATCTGAAAACCCAAACACAATACTACTTAAAAATAAGTCATAATCCAAAAATATTAAAAGATGTCTCAAACTAACAATAAAAGCTAATGTCTCAAAATAAAATCAACTAAAATCAGCTTGAAATGTTAAAGTAGATAAGGCTTTCCTACCCCACACTTAGAATATTGCATTGTCCTCAGTGCTTTCCGTACATACCTAGTGGGAAAGAAAAATGGTGCTCACTCCTTATCATCCGAAGCATCCGATAAAATGAGGTCCCCTCCTATAGCAAAAGGTGGACCCTCAGCTATTTCCTCATCTTCCGATTCTTCGGACTCCTTATGCTCCTCTCCTGGGTCTATGGGTACATCATCTTCTACCGGCTTGGCGATCCGTGCTCCTATCCCTAACACAACTTTTGCATGAGCATTCAACGGGTATCATTCTTCAACATCACGGAGCACCTCGGGGGTGGAGGGTCGGCCGCCTGTCTGGTGCAGCAACATCTGTATCCCGTACATGCAGACCATAATCAACTCATCACGATGAGATCTCTCAGCAGTAGTCAACACTGGCCCCAAGGTCGCATTGAGTCCCTTTTCGAGTAGCAACATAAGGTGTGGCCTAAATGATAGGGATATAGTGTGCCTCCTCCTCTCACCTGCACTACGACACAACTCAGTTATAAGGCCTCCAAATGAATACCTTCGACCCTTGTGGGTCATTGCCTTTCTCATCGCAAGCCTGAAAATGGCACCATAGTTCAATGATAAGTGAGGCAATTATGATCCCTAGTGACATTGGAGAAGTGTTGTCCCGGGAAGAATGAATGAGTGACTAGCTTGACCCAAACTCGTGCCTCCTTCGACAAGTGGCCAAATGGGAAGGAAAGATAGTAGCTCTTATTAGCATGGCAGACCCATTTAGCAGTGGAGGTCCATTCGTCTAGAGTGTGGCAGATTTCTTGTTATGATGGGCGCAGGGAGAAATTGTTGAAAGTACCCGTAGGAATCTCAGATGGGGTGCCAAGGACCCCGTCAATAGCAAGTGGAGAAGTTTACCTCCATGCTGCGAACAATCACTGATTAAGCTCGCAGGTCCTTGCTCATATTTGTGTAAAATTCTCACACCTCACTGAGATTGCAAGGCCGGGGCTGTTGGAAAAGGAATCCCAATCGCAAATCCAAACTCCTTTCCAAGATTCTCTAGTATTCATTCTGCAACGATTCGACATTAATAAGCATATCCGGCTAGTACTTAATCCCATCATGAGACTTATACCACTTCTTTCCTTCCCTATTAACTGCTTTGGCTCCTAAGCGGGCCCTTGGAATTCTCCGAGTATGTTTTGGCACTTGTGGTACATATCTTACCTTTTTTTGAGTGTTGGGGGGTCCAACTCCTCCATATTGAGAGCCACGACGTCCACGGGAGGACATGATTCCTACAGTAAAGTAAATCCACAATCAAGAACAAGGTAATTACATCATGACCCCACACATAATCCCAAACATATAGAAGAGAAGGTACTCAGATTTCCCTTCAACTTGTCACCACTTTACTCCAAAATTATTGGCAGCATCTCCCCATAAAATGTATCAACCACACCACATAATTCAATTAATTCCAAAGAATCAGTTAATACACAACCCTAAATTACAAAGTTTTCAACTAAAACTTCACCCCTATGTGTTTTGTTCTCATTCTCAGTCCAAATTAAGCGCAACAGCTGTTCATGGCACGTAAGAGAAATAAGATTAATTCAACCCCCCCCCCCTCAAGATTGAGTATGCTATTCACTTTGCTATACATTTTATTCAACAACAAAGAGTAAGAATAGTATAACCCAAACAATATGCTATCAAATTTAAACAAACAACCCCACACTTAAGTTTTGGCATATTTTAATAGACTTTTTACACCCATTCAAGTTCTCTATCTTGTTTTCCATAATTTCCCCAATTTGGACAAGAAATTCAACCAAGGGTTTGCATTTTTTACTCAATATCATGAATAATATCACATGACAATATTAAACCAAAGATTGGCACACCTCATATGAATTTGAGCAATAAAAATATATCAAAACACTATAGATCTACTTATCACTTCTAATTGGGTACCAAACTTAACCAAATCTTCATAAATCAACAAGATAACAAGCTTAACACTTACTTATGATTAGAAGTGAACAAAAGATGATGAAACTTGAAGAATTCAACCTTCGCGACGTGGAGACGTTTGAAAATTGAATGTGCCCGGGAAATTTGAAGAAATATTTAGAGAGAAGTTAAAGAGGGTCGGGTTTTTTGGATGAAAATGAGAAAAAAATGGTTTTGGGTATTTAAATGGGTGGAGCCCTCACGAAACGTGGAAAATAATACACATATCCTTGACACATCTGTGTCACGAATCTTGTCGCGCATAAGGACTTAGCATTTTTTGTATTTTGACACCTGAGACAGTGTACATCTACGACGCATCCGCATCGCGGACTGTCGCGGATGCTCACTATTTTTGGGCTCCAAAAGTTTTTGGTTTTTTGTTCCGAGCCCCATCAAATTCTCCGAACACCTGAAAATGGTTAAATACATCAAACTATGTCAACTTGAACAAAGAAAATCAAAAAATATTCAATGAATTAACGGGAAATGAGGGTTGAATTTTTTACCCAAAAATGGGCCAAGTCCGCGATGCGGACTGGTATATTTTTTTGGGAAATTTTTCATTTTTCAAAATTACTTTCTCCAGGGTTTAAAATGAATGAGAAACATACTTTATTATTATTATTATTATTCAAACCACACATAAGCTTAAATACATGTTACCTCACCATGGGTTACTTCCAGTGAAGTGCTTGATTTAACGTCATGGCACGACGCACCAATGTTTATTCATCTTTGGCCAAATCAATAGCCTCAGTAAGTTGGTTCATGTCCTCCCCATAGTAATGTTTTACACGTTAACTATACACCAAAAATATTTGGTTCGAGCTCACGTCTTTGAATTCCACCACTCCATGGGGCGTGACAGATAAAACCACATACGGTCCACTCCCTTTTGACCTGAGCTTCCCTGGAAACAACTTTAACCAAGATTTAAAAAGCAATACCTATTGTCTGGGCTCAAAATTGTAGTTGATAATGTGATTGTCATGTCATTTCTTTGTTATTTCCTTATAAAGCTTGGCATTTTCATAAGCTTGGAGTCGAAACTCATCCAACTCCTACAGTTGTTCCAACCTTTTCCTTCCTGCTAGCTCAAGATCTAGATTCAGCCTTCTTATAGCCCAATATGCTTGATGCTCTTATTCCACGGGGAGGTGACAAGCTTTCTCGTACACCAATCGATACAGTGATGTACCATTTGGTGTTTTGTGTGCATTCCAGTATACCCACAAAGCTTTATAAAGTTTGGAAGACCAATCCTTCCTTTTGGCGTTTATCATCTTTTGTAAGATCTACTTGACCTCCCTATTAGACACCTCTACTTGCCCGCTGGTTTGGGATGGTATGTCGTGGGCACCATATTCTCACTCCATATTTGGCCA
This sequence comes from Solanum ossicruentum, assembly GCA_025774065.1. Taxonomy (NCBI): domain Eukaryota; kingdom Viridiplantae; phylum Streptophyta; class Magnoliopsida; order Solanales; family Solanaceae; genus Solanum; species Solanum ossicruentum. Next base: position 4,130 of record JAOTQR010078236.1, read on the forward strand.
ACAAGTTGTTTACCATTTGATTGATGGAGTTTATTCCTCCATCACTTATAATGGCTTTGGGAGAGCCAAATCTGGTGAATATTTGCTTCTTGAGGAACTTGCTCACAACCTTGGCGTCATTATTTGACACAACGACCGCTTCCACCCATTTTGATACATAATCCACTGCAACATAAATGTAGTAATTTTCAAAAGAGGGCGAGAATGGACCCATGATGTTCATCCTCCAAACGTCAAAAATTTCTACCTCTAAAATGTTATTCAATAGCATTTCATGTATTCAAGAGATAGTACCAAGTCTTTGGCAGGCATAATAAGTTTTCACAAAATTTACAGCAGCTTTGAAAAGAGTAGGCCAGAAAAAACTTGATTGTAGCACATTGTGAGCTATTCTTTCACCCCTATGATGGCCTCCATAAGGCGAGGCATGGTATCTTTCTAAGATCTTTTGCATTTCGGCATCGGGTACACATCTTATCACTATTATGTTGGCCCCTTGTTTGAATAGATAAGGATCATCCCAAATGTAAGCTTTTGCTTTATGAGCTAGCCTCTTCTTTTGTTGGTATGTAGCATCCGGAGGGAATAAACCACTCACCAAGTAGTTCACTATGTCAACATACCATGATAGTTGTTCCACCTCAATTGCTAACAGCTGTTCATCTTGGAACTCTTCTCTAATTTGTGCTTGCTCACCTATGTGGGTGTCATTCTCCAGCCATGACAAGTGATCTGTAATTTGATTATCACACCCCTTTCTGTCTTTAATTTTAAGATCAAACTCTTGAAGAAAGAGAATCCAACTGATTAATGAGGCTTTGCATCTTTTTTATTAAACAAATACCTTACCGCAGCATGGTCTATGAACATTATGATCTGAACTTGTCAAATGCATACACTAGTGTCAGCATCTCCTTCTCCGTGATTGTGTAGTTACTTTGGGCTGCATCCAAAGTTTTACTAGCATAGTAGATGGAATGAAACAACTTACATCTATGCTGCCCAAGGACTGCACCCACAGTGGTGTTGTTGGCATCACACGTAAGCTCAAAAGGGCACTCCCACTCAGGTGTGGTTAGTATTGGAGCCTTCACCAGTTTCTTTTTCAGTACTTCAAAAGCTTATAGACACAAGTTATCAAAATGAAAGGGTATCTCTTTCTCAAGCAGAGTGCACAATGGTTTGGCAATTTTGGAAAAGTCTTTGATAAACCTGCGATAGAATCCTACATGTCCTAAAAAACTTCTGACTCCTTTGACCAACACTAGTGGTGGTAGCTTCTCGATCGCCTCAATATTGGTTCTATACACCTCCAAGCCCTTCTTTGACACTTTATACTCCAAAACTATCCCCTCCTTTACAAGGAAATGACATTTCTCCCAGTTTAGGATGAGGTTAGTTTCCTCACATCGAGCCAACACCCTATCAAGATTATTCAAACGATTATCAAAAGAATCACCAAACACAGAAAATCATCCACAAATACCTTCATAAACTTCTTCACCATGTAATGGAATATTTCCATCATGCATCTTTGGTATGTAGCCGTACATTACAAAGTCCAAAGAGCATGCGTTTGAAGGCATATGTTCCATATGGGCAAGTGAATGTCGTCTTTTCCTGATCTTTAGGTGCTATGGTGATCTAGTTATATCCTGAGTACCCATCTAGAAATCAATAGTACTCCTGTTCGGCCAACCTGTCAAGCATTTAGTCAATGAAAGGTACCAGATAGTGATCTTTTCTGGTTGCATCATTCAACTTTCGGTAGTCCACACAAATATGCCACCCGGTGACTGTTGTAGAGGGACTTAGCTCATTTTTGTCATTGGTAATCACTGTCATTCTACCTTTCTTCGGTACATATTGCAATGGGCTAACCCACTTGCTATATAAAATGCGAAAAATGTTCCCTACATCCAACCACTTAATCACCTCTTTCTTAACCACCTCCTTCATAATTGGATTCAGGCGCCTCTGCGGTTGGGCCATTGGCTTGTGTCCTTCTTCCATAAAAATCCGATGCATACACAAAGCTGGGTTGATTTCATGGATATCTGACATTTGCTAAGACATTGCTTTCTTTCTCTTCTTAAGTACTGCTACCCCTTCTTCCACCTGTTCTGCAGTTAATGAAGAAGAAATGATCACAGGTAAAGTTTCATTTTTTTTCAAGAAAAACATACCTTAAGTGTGAAGGCAACGGTTTCAAAGCTAGCTTAGGAGATTCTTCAATTATGGTTTTAGAAAAAGGTCCTAACACCCTATTCAGTGGTTCCACTCTTTTTTTTGAATATGTTAACGTGTTTGTTAAGAACATTTTCTATTTCCAGGGCCTCCTTATCACCTACTAGTCCTTGATTTAACGACACTAGATCTAACGAGTCTTGTACCTCAATTTGATTCATAGTGGAGCTATGTCAATCACTGTTATAGATGCCAAGTCCTCATATGCAGTAGGTAATTTCATTACCTTATACACATCAAATACCTCAACCTTGTCATGAGCTCTGATGGTGAGCCTTCCAACAACTACATCAAGAAGTGCTCCTCTGGTAGCCAAGAATGGACGTCCAAGTATAAAAGGAACTTTAGGATCTGGTTCACAATCTATAATGACAAAGTCCATGGGAAAAATAAAAGAACAGACTTGGACTAAGACATCTTTTATTACTCCATCCGACCTTGCCAAAGAACGGTCTGCAAGTTGCAACACTATCGTAGTGGGCTTTGGTTTTCGAAGCCCTAATTTTAAGAACAACGAGCTAGGCATAAGGTTGATACTTGCTCCTAGAGCACAAAACCCTTTGGCATTTAAGAAGCTCCCAATGGTTACTTGGACTGTGAAACTCCCGGGATCCTTCAATTTGGTAGGCAATCGTTCTTTGTTCAAGATCCGTGAGCTACATGCTTCCGTGAGTGCCACTATTTTATATTCTCCCAATTTGTTCTTATTTGCAACAATATCCTTCATGTACTTAGCATACTTTGGGATACCCTGCAAAACATCAGTAAGAGGTAAATTGATTTATACCTGTTTAAGAAGCCAATGAACTTTTGGAAGCACTTGTCCTCTTTCTTCTTTTTAAATTTTTGAGGAAATAGAGAGGGTAGCTTAGGCAATGGAATTGACTCATCATTGAATGTGCTGGGATGTCCAAATTTATCAATTTGAACCATGCTTAATCCAGCCATTTCTTTCTTCTTTGGGGTCAACTCGGTTAACGGCCTCCTGCTCCTTGTACTCATGACATGGACTTGCTTGGGATTTGGGTCAGTGTCTCCCGGCAAACCACCTTAGGGTCTAGGATTTATTGAACTTGCTAACTACCCCAATTGTTTCTCCAAGTTTTGAAGATTTTGCTTATGCCTTTGAATCTCTTCTTCTTGACGATTTTGATTTGCCAAGATTTCCCTTAGTACCTCACTATCCAACATAGTATTCAGATTGGCCTATTTTGCAGATTATTGCATTGGTTAGTTGTAATATGCCTACCCCCCTTGTGGCCTTTGCAGTTAAGATGACCCCGAATTGTGTTGATTTCCATCCTAAGAGAAATTTGGATGATTTCTCCAATTGGGGTTGTAGGTGTTCCCGAACCCTTAGTAACCACCTCGGTTTGCATTGCCCATGAAATTTATGGCCTCCGGATTTGTCCCACAAAACTCAACGGTATGATTACCTCCTCTACATACCTTTCACCATTGTTTTATTGTTATTGCACCAAGTTTATGGAGGCGGAATGTTGACCCAAAGGTGTCAGTGCCTTTTGTTGTTAACCCAATGTCAAGTTGTTGAATTGGGTAGTCATCAAGTTTCACATGGCTGATATTTGTACCTGTAAAGCAGTTATACCATCTATTTCTAGCATACCCTCCTGTTTGGGACCCACCGCTCCATTAGTTCCTCTATTCCATTCCAGATTTCCTTGCGCTATACGGTTAAGAAGTGTATACAACTCATCGTACGTTTTCTCCAAGGCTTGCCCACCTGCAGCAGAATCTAAAAGAATTTTGGTGTTTGGTTCCAATCCTTCAATGAACGCATGGACTAACACCTCATTAGATTAACAATGATGAGGGCAATTTATAAGAAGATTTTTAAACCTACCCCAAACTTGATATAAGTTTTCTCCGGGCCTTTGTCTAAAACTCAAAATTTTATTTCTTAATTTTGTAGTCTTACCAGAGGGAAAGAATCGAATAAGAAACTTCTGAGCAAGTGTATTCCAAGAATTTATCGAGTTAGGTGGTTCAATTTGCAACCACCTTTATTCTTCCCCCAAAAGTGAAAATCAAAACAAGGTTATTCTTACATAATCTCGATTCACCCCTGTAGGAATAAATGTGTCAGTAATCTCTAAAAAATTTTAGAGATGTACCTGAAGGTCCTCGTATGGCAACTCGGTAAATTGTCTGGTTGAGTTTAGAAATTAGACCATGTTTTTCTAAGTTCCTATCTACCACCTGGCTCCGGCTTTACAAAGAAACTCATAACATTTGTAGTGCGTGGGATTGCCACGTCCCGAACCAGCCTAAGAGCTGGTGGTGTAAGTACTTGTGGTGCGGGTGGATTTTCTTCAGCCATTCCTCTTTAAATGAGTTCCAAATCTTCTTTGTTATCCTCTTGATTAATAAGTGCAACAGGAGGAATATAAAGCACAACTCCTACCCTCTTCTCAGATTGACGAAAGTAAGATTCGTTACTTTCCAGTTTAGAAATCCACTTCCTGCAACAAAGCACAAACAAAATCAAATGCAGCAAACACTTAAATATAAACACCTTAGAAAGTTAACCAAATTATGTTTCAAGTCCCTGGCAATGGCGCAAAAAACTTGTTGGCTTCTAACACATGCAAGTGTACATAGACAAAACAAGTAACATAGTGGTCTTTTAAAGATCGGGATGTTGAACCCATGAGACTTGATATAACTTGTAATTTTTCAAATTGTTATGTTGATGAAAAATTGAATAAACTTTGATTAAAATTGTTATTACAAACAAGTTTATGAACTATTAAAACTAAGAATTATGATTATACTCAAGTTGGTTCTTATGATTAAATATCAATATAAATGAAATTCTGAGATTGTAACTTTGTCGACGCCGAATTAGTTATTAAACATTACACTTATGATTTAGTTGTCGATTCTTGATTCAAAGGGTAGAATTTACCAAAATAGGGTTGCACACCTCTTTTTTAGTCTATTTCTAGTGTTTGTCTAACTACATCATTGATCAGGGATCGACAATCCAATAAAAACGCATTAAAGATTTCATTCTTTATTTTGAATCAAGCAAGGTGTAGAGGTAGTTGTCACAATTCTTCAATACACAAATCAATTTATTTCATAAATCAAACAAGCTTCTTATACCACCTATGTTCTATGTATCACATCATATTTCGGATTCATGATACACAACAAGTTCATTTCAAAGATGATCAAGATTAAAAATGGATGATTTAAGGAGTACAAGAACAATCACAATTCATTCATAAATGTAAAGATTCCACAACTAAAAAATTATCTATAGTTGCAATCCCAGAAAATGGTGAGTTTAGCAACTCATATTAAGATTACACACCAAATACATATTCAGACTCATAATTAAAACAAGAAATTTAAGAAGTTGGACTAACCAAAGGTTGAAGGACTTGTTTCTCCTCTTTCCTTCACTGATTTTCGTCCCAAAAACACAATGATCAATTACAACTAAGGTGGGCTATCTTATAACACTAAAAATCCCTGAAAATCTGGCTTCTCCTAACTTAACCGCATCACGGACTTAGCCTAATGTTTTCCCACTTGCTATTTTTGTTGGATCACTCAGAAAGCACCCATTTACACTGATTTGTGACACAATCCTGAACGCGGACCAGGTGTTAAACATTTTCTTAGCTTTGCCATATTTGACTGTCTCCACTTGGTTCATGTATCACTCCGAAGGGATGTATTCTAGTAAAAATTCATAAAAAACCACAACAACATGGTGCACTTGGTCCAACATTGGCAAAATAAGCAAAATTAATTGTAAAAAGGTTTAAAACATTATGATTTGACCCTCGAGTGTCACTCTACTTATGGGATTTTTGATTAGTTAGGTATATAAATACGTCTAAGATCAGAAATCATGCTAGAAAAATCAGTATAAATCCATCAACAGATACTTAGTAACACCCTCAAACAATATACATAAAGACCCTTCATCAATCCTCACCATAGACCTTAGATTAATGGGCCCAAACATAGTAAAACAGTCACAATTTCACAAACCCCAACATAGTGTGCAGTGATTTTCATAATAAATAAGACCCATGAATAAATCAAATTTAAATCATGCAATTTTTAAGAAAAGGAAGATTGGCATTATGGGTGAAAGGAACCCATGAAAGAAACCCACATACCTTAGCTTTGGAGATGAACTTGAAGAAGATTGGAGATGGAGACTTGAAGCTTGAGAGGAAATCCTTAGATCTATAGAGGGTCTTGAGACTTGAGTTTAGGATTAAAATATTTGGCTAAGTATTTGAATGAGTATTGAGGAATATTTAGAATGATATGAGGGTGAAAATGGTTAAGTATGAGTATTTTTACGTTGGTGACACTTAGGCCCAAGGCTTCAAAGTCTTGGACTGCAAGAAAAAAAAATTGGACAGAAAAATATGCATGTTCGAGTTGCAGATAGGATGCAAAAATCAAATTCTTTCATCTGTACGCCCTTGGTGCATCGTGCTAGGGGCGTGAAAAGCTATCTAGAAATCGTCACTTGGAAAATTGAAATTGCTAATCGTTTGTTCTAAAATCAAGACTAGACCCTTTTCCCCTTAATTTTGACCCCCTAAACAAGAATATGAAGTCAAATTTTTGATATCGCGCACGAATTTTGAGATATATAGAAATTGCAATTTCGGACACTTTCGAGGCACATTTTCGAGTACTTTTTGGGGTAGTTTCAATTGGTGAAAGAATTTTGTGCGAGTCAATTTTCACAGGGCTCACATCACGCAAGCCTTTGTTCACGATAGAGTTCTTAGAACCAGGAAGTTCAAGTGAAACTAAAGTCCTTTCGATCTTTTTAGCAATACTGCTTTCTCCATTCGTAGCATTTGTAGAGGGTATTACTCCTCTCGGAGTTGAAGACTGTCACGACCTAATCCGGGGGCCGTGACTGGTGCCGATTAGGCACCCCGACAAATGCCAACCCAAAAGTCTAACTATTACAGCCAAGGAATCCACCAAAACTTCGGCAGAGTTTCCTCTGTTTTATGGACTAACCGCACCTGCAGACAGAAGCCCAGTACATAGCAAATATATACACA
>JAOTQR010078237.1:0-11450 GCA_025774065.1 Solanum ossicruentum
AATTTCTATACACCCTCCTAGCAACAATAGATGCACCAATAGGAGTAGACACCTCATATGACTCATGCAACAACTCTAACTCAACATAGAACTTTTAAGCAACAAAAGGGGTAACAAAGGAAAGGGTGACACCCGGATCAATCAAAGCATATGCATCAAGAATAAAGATTTTCAACATACCAATAACAATATCGAGGACTTCACCAACCCCTTGCCTCCCATGTGGAGCATAGAATCGATTCTGCCTTGGGGCACCACCTAGAGGACCACTTCTACCCAATGGGACTGCATTAGCACCCCACACCTTGCCACGGTTTCTTAGACAATCTATTTTCTTATGACCAAGCTCCCCACATTCATAGCAGGCATTAGAACCCCTCAAACATAAGCCTCTATGGCTTCTCCCACATTTAGGGCAAACATCGTAAGGAACCATCCCACCAACACCTTGTGTCTTAGGGAGGTCATTGACAAACTCCCTATTAGTAGCATTATGAGGCTCTTGGCCTTGACGAAATCTAGCACCCTTGTGGAACTTGTCCTCAAATAGGCTCAAGAGGGAAGAATCGATTAAGGAAGGCCAATTTGAATTCCTCCAAAAGCACCACATAGTCATTACCTTCTCACTTGTCCATTGATCAAACCAAATTTGGGATACACCTTTGAGTTGGTACGCCGCCAACTCTGCCTTCTCATTTGTCCCCACCTATGATAGATAAGATTCTGTAGACCTCATCAATAAACTCTTGTAGATCTTCATCCACCTTTGACCCATGGAAAATCGGAGGATTCAACCTTATGAAGTCTATTACCATAGCTCCCGGGGTATTAGCATGAGGGGCTTAGGCCCGTTGCTGGATTTGGTTTGCCACTAGTTGGGCAAGCATAGTAAGAGCATCCCGGAGCTCACTATTGGTAGGTTACTCCTCTGGAGTTTAGGTTCATCTTTCTCTAGCATTCGGCATGACCTAGCATAGCAAAACACAATCATTAGGAGGGAAAACTTATCGCAACTCTATAGCACGACTTAGAGCATGAAGAAGGGAAACATTTCCTAAAATGTCTCATAGCCTCCTATACGTAGTCATGGTGCGCTTCACAACCATGGATAGGACTCTAATCAATGAGGTGTGTTGGACTCCAGGGATTTATTAACCTAGTGCTCTGATATCAAGATTGTCATGACCCAATCCTAGGGCCTAGACATGACACGGAGAATGGGGAACCCGAAAGAACCCCAAACAAGCCTTTTAACTTGTCATTACATATCCTTGGTTGCGGAAGCGTATAAAAGAGATATAGAATAGAATGGGGCATTGGGACTAAGGGAAAGCTTTGCAACATATCAAGATCAAGACAAGGAATCATAGCTCATATCATGAATACATAACTTGTCCAACAAACACCTCTATATACATAGATAGATCGGGGGCCAAGACAAAGTAACCGGGCTCACCTTCATAAACAAGTAGATCATTAGATAGTGTCTCAATACATAAGTAAGAGGAAAAAACATAAATCAAAGTCCCCGAAATGGAGGACTCACCAACAAGCTTTGGAATAGCATCGTCTAGCCATGTAGAGAAGGAGGATGATCAATTTGGGCATCGGTTCCTACATGGTGATATCATGTAGGCAAGAGTATGCGTTAGTACGTTTGAATGTACTAAGTATGTGGGATGCAATACAACAAGAGATAAGCTTCATAGTCAACATGCATAAAAATAGGCAATAGGCCTACTATAACAATATGACATGTGTAATCAATGCATAAGTAAAACATACTTAAGTAATCCATACTCATATAGAATATCATATGTGCAGAAGAGACCAAGCTAGCTATTCAAGGTATAAACCCCTTGGTGGTTGTATGGTATGAACCCCTCACATGGTTGATGGTAATCACACCTTACCAACACAGTGACGAAGTATAAACCTCTCGCATGGTTGATGAGTATAAACCCCCAACATGGTTATCCGGGCTCTTGTCCCCTTGGATCGGGCATGGTTTAAAGTAACACTCTATATAGGAGTTATCATAGGCTCTACTGCAACATTTCATATAGGAATAGTCATATATATAAGCTCATTTCATCATCATAATATCATTCATATCATATCTCATGCTTTGGACCTTCATTTCCTCATGAAACCATAACCGGACATTTTATCAAACATCTTGGGGTATGTAATGGGGGTAAAAGACAATGCAATTTAGAGATAAAACCATGCAAGAAAATCCATTGTAAAAGCATCACTCAACACCTTGCAAAACCCCCCAAGACATTCACATCAAAACCCCTCATCAAATCCAACATTAGATCCAAGATTTGAGGCTCAAAACATGCTAAAACAACCATATTTTCATGAACTAAAATCAATGTACAGTAAATTTCTCAATATACAAGACCCACATGTAAAATCACCTTTAAATCATGCAATATTATTAAAAAGGAGGCTTAGGCACCATGAGTGAAAGGACCCAATGGTTCAACACCTCATACCTTAGCTTTGGAGAAGTTCTTGGTGAAGGTTGACAATGGAGGCTTGAAGCTTGAAGAGAATCCTTAAATCTGAATGAGGGTTTTGAGTCTTGGAATTTGGAGTGAAAGTATCGCCATGTGCTTAGGGGAGAATTCGGAAATGTTTTAGGATGGTATAAGGGTGAAATTTGACTAAGTATAGATAAAAACACGTTTGGAAAACTTGGGCCCAAAACTTAGAATATTTTGGGCGGCACAAGAAAAATCGCCTGGTTAAAAAACACATCTCGGCATTGTGGAGAGGACGCAGAGAGGGATTTGTACTAAAGCGCGCCTAAGGCGCGTCGCAGAAGTATCGCGAACAGCTCATTGGAAATCGTCCCTTAAAAACTTATAATTGCTATTTTTTTTGCTCTTAAACCAAGGTTAGACCACTTTTACCTAATTTTTACCCTCTAATCACAAATTTGAAGTCAGATTTTTGAAATAGCGAATAGATTTTTAGATATATGGAAATTGAAATTATGGGCATTCCGAGGCACATTTTTGGGCTCTTTTGGGGTGTTTTCATTCTAAAATTTGGGTTATACCCATTTCTCACTCAATTTTGCCCTTTGATCAAGAATATGAAGTCAAATTTTTGATATCGCATAGGAATTTTGAGATATAAGGAAATTAGGATTATGGGAATTTCCTAGGCACATTTCCGGGTGCTTTTTTGGGGGTCATTTCAATATCTCCCCCTTGGGAACATTCGTCTCCAAATGTCAAAGAGATGTATATAAGAGAAGTAATCAAGATGATTTCAGCCTGCATAAGAGTGCAACAATGCACTTAAACATCATTTCAAAAATCTCAATATAAGTGTCAAAATCACCATGAACTTTTCAATATAAACATGAATGTATGTAAATGACATGAGGGCTGAAACTTAAGACTTGGAATCACATGAAGGACTTAGTTGTTATCTTAGGCTTGAATAGAGTGAAAGTGGTACGAATATCGCTTCTTTATGACTGCTTCGGCTTCCCTAGTGACTCCTTCATCTTGTTGATTCCTCCAAAGAACCTTGACGGAAGTTACATCTTTGCCTCCCAACCTTCTCACTTGTCTACCCAAGATTTCTATCGGAACCTCCTCATAAGTCAAATTGTACCTCATCACATCCACAACCTTCAAAGTTACCATAACACTTGGGTCACCACACCACTTCACCACAGACACATGGAAAATCGGAAGAACCATATTCATATCCAGAGGCAACTCCCATCCTTATGCAACCTTACCAATTTCTCCTCCAAACCTTATATGGACCTACAAACCTTAACCCAATTGTCAACCTTAAACACACATAATCCATTTTGTTACCAAAATCCACCATCTCCCCCTTGAGAGAAAACCTCCACTCTACCATCTCTCAGCAAGACCTCCAACTCTACTAAGGCAGAATCAAGGCCTTGCTTAACTAGACCTCTTCAACCAAAGAAGATTTAGAACTATCAAAACCACTACACCACCATTCTCAACCTCACCCATCCTCATTCCTAACCTAGTCAACCGATGTAATTCTCCAACCACCCTCTTGTCATCCCAAAGACTTCCACTTTCCATACTTAGAAAGCAACCTCACATTCCTCAAATTTCGCAATATCACCCTCAAATGATTCACAAGCTCTTCCTTACTCCAAAAACAAACCAACATGTGATCACCAAAGACCACCACAAACATACCAAGGTAGGGTGTAAAGACCCTATTCATGAGACCTATAGGCATAGTCGATGCATTAGCCAAACCAAAAGACACTACCCCAAATTTAAAATATCGGAAAGGACATCAAGAACTTATTGACCACTGGAATCGACTCAATAGGAAGGACCTTATGCTCAACATCCCTATTCATACAAGATGATAAATGCAACCCTTGGAGATCGACTGGACCTTAAGACAAGAAATGGACCTACCCCTTCACTACCACTCAAAGGCGGGTTTATTAGGAAATTGGACTATAACTTTATAGGTCCTACTATCAATGGATACACAATATGCATGTAACCACTCCATCCTAAAAATGGCATCAAAATCCACCATATCTAAGTTCAACAAGATCACAAGGCAAGACCTAATGCAATATGACCATGAGACAATTTCTATAGACATTAATGGGGTAGACACCAAGAGAGTTTACACAACAATTCGGGACATATACAAAGCCTACTAGTAACAAAAGGAATAATGAAAGAAGTAGTGACACCCAGACCTATCAATGCATAAACATTAAAGTCAAGGAAACTTCAACATACCGGTAGCGATATCGGGTGCCTCATCTACCCCTTGCCTCCCTTGAAGATCATATAATTAATTATGTCGTAGAGCACCTCCTTGTTGGCCTTCTTGAACTTTTGATCAACATGTCCACCTTGCCCTTGTGGCCGGCCATCTCCAAACTTATTTTGAGAATTTGGGCAATTCAGAATTTTGTGGCCCATCTAACCACACCCAAAGCACGCACATGTGTTCCTCCAATGTCTGGCACCATGATTCCTCCCACGTTTTGGGTATCTAAGATGAGTCACCCCATCTTCACCACCTTTGAGCCTTGGGTTTAGGTGCCCCATCCTTAACAACCCTCTTATTTGGAGCACTAGAGGATCCTTGGCCTTGAAATTCAATACCTTGTTGGAATCGATCACCATCAAATTGAGCCCTCTTGGCCTCGCCACTCCTTCTCTTTCTAAGCTTTTCCCCCTCCAATTGCTGAGCATAAGTCATGAGGCGGGACTAATCCATATCACCTATCAGCATGGCGGCATAATACTCCTCATTCACCAAGTTGGACACACCCATCACACATTTATTCATCCTAGACCTAGGCTCGACCACCAATTGTGGAGCATATTTGGAGAGTTGGTTGAACTTAAGGGCATACTCCCTCATACTCATCGATCCTTACTTTAGATTCATGAATTCTATCATTTTGGCCTCCCTTAGCTCAAGAGGGTAAAACTGGTTCAGAAATGCCGCTTTGAACTCTTCCCAAAGGGTGACATTGTTATTCCCCTTCTCCACCTTCCATTGGGTGAACCAAACTTGAGCCACCCCCTTGAGTTAATAGGCTGCCAGCTCTGCTTTCTCCTCCGATCTAAGCCCATAATAGATAACACATTATACACTTTATTAATAAATTCTTAAGGATTCTCATCTACTTTAAACCCATGGAACTCCGGTGGATTCATTCTAGTAAAATCCCTCACCCTAGAAACCAGAGTTGGAGCATGAGGGTTTTGGACCCCTTGGTAAATTTGGTTGGTCATTGCATGTACCAACATAGAAATAACATTCTAAAACTCAACTTCGATAGCCCCTCCATCTTGAGGAGCTTGAGGAGTGGGGTAAGCCGGTTGTCCCGCGGGTGCACAGGCCCTCCTTGGTCTCCCTCTTTGAAGCGACATGATCTAGAAGAGCAAAGAACATTCGTTAGGGGGGAAAAACTTACCCTACAACTAAGGCATGATATAGACTATGAAGAAGTGAAACATTTCCTAAAACGTCTCATAGCCTCCCATTCATAGTTGTGGCGCGCTTCACAACCATGAATAAGACTCTGATTGACGCGGTGTATTGGATGCCGAGGACTATTAACAACCTAGTGCTCTAATACCAAGTTTGTCATGACCCAACCTAGGGCCTAGATGTGACATGGCAAATAGGGAACCCGAAGGCACCCCAAATAATCCTCTTAGGATATTAATCACACATCTTTGGTCGCGGAAGCAATTAAACAACTACATAAGAGTAAATAAAGGGGAAAGAACAGGACTAAGGGAAGTCTTTGATATCATAAAATATAAAGAGTCAAGCTTATAGCATAGGTACATCATAATATTCTAACAATACCTCTAGACTTAGAATAGAAAGGGGACCAAGACACTTTCCGAGCTCACCCTCATAATGTCAAATATCAACATAAAGAAGTATTAGAATTAGCAAGAGAAAGTAGATAGTGTCCTCAAACTTGAGGACTCAACAAGCTTATCTTCAAGATGTCAAACTAGTCACATAGAGGACGATAGTCAAATGGAGTTGCAGTTAACATAATATAGGAATAGAGTATGTGTTAGTATGTTTGAATGTACGTAGGTTGCAATGCAAGCAAGAGACAGGCAAAATAATCAAAATGCATAATTATAAGCAAAGGGTAAGTGTAATATAAATATGTCATGCATGAATAATGCTTGAAGTAAAATATGTTTGTACATCATAATCAAGGAACCGCAAACTGAATATGGAATACATACTCAAACCTTTCACCTACATGCATGAGATGGGCCAAATAGCCAACCACTTGCCTTATAGTATAACCTTTTCGAAGAGCGTTACCAACACCCCTGCCTTACGACATAGTCTTTTTGATAGGTAATATAAGACGTCTCTTACTTTACGATATCATATTTTAGGTAGGAGCCATAAATCTACCTTACTTACGATATGATCTTTTCGGTAAGAGCCATGGATTGTACCTTACGACATGACCTTTTTGGTAAAATCTTAAATAAAGTCCTCACCTTACGATATAATCTTTTCGATAGGAGCCATGAGTCATTCTAACCTAGGGGCATGGCCTTTTTGGTATATCTTATAGAGTGTCCATGCCTTATGATATGATCTATTCAATAGGAGTCATAGAAATAGTTCATCAAACCACCACATTCAAGTACAAAGAAAGAACTTCTCAAATTTCTCAAGAACCTAACAAACGTGGAAGCCCAACAATTTACTTGCAACACCATAGATACTTTTCATGAATTTAACACATACCTACATTCTTTTCGTTATCCTAAAGTCACTTAACTCATAAACAATGCAATAGACCTTCAATAACTCAAGAATCCTTAACAATATATTTTATCAAACACTTGGCAGGTGTGTAATACTAGTTCAAAGTCATACAATTTAAGAGTAAGCATGTGAGAAAAATCAAGGTAAATCAACCCACAAGCACTAGGTAATACCCTCTTGCAAGATACGTCAAAACCCCTTATCAAATCACATAATAGTTCATAGCTTCATAGCTCAAACATGCATAGTTGAACAATATTTCATAAAACCTCAATATAGTTTATACTCAAAATTCATAATAAGATGTACCCACAGATAAACCAACTTGAAAACATGCAATTTATATAAAAAGGAAGTTTGGGTATCATGGGTGAAAGCACTCAATGGTTGAAACACACATACCTCAAATTTGGGGATTCCTTGATGAAGATTTAAATGAGAACTTGAAGCTTGAATTAATTTCTTGAGATTCAGAGATGAGTTTAGGACACTTGAATTTGGGTAGTATTTGGCTAAATGTTAGAGAGGGTTTTAGGGAATGTCTTGAATGATGTGGGGTTGAAAAATGACTAAGTATAGGTGTTTTTGTGCATAGGAAGTCCTAGGCCCAAGACCCCAAGGCCTTGAACTGAAACAGGAAAAAGTGGCAACAAAATACACAGGTCCGTGATGGGTCCGCATCGTGGAGGTGTCGCGGACCCTCACTAGAATTGCAAAGTTGGCGAAATTCATTTTTTGCTACGGGTCTTCTAAAATTCAGGTTATACCTATTTTTCACTCAATTTTGCCCCCTGATCAAGAATATAAAGTCAGATTTTTGGTATCATGCACAAATTTTGAGATATATGGAAATTACGATTATGAGCATTTCCGAGGCACATTTTCAGGCGCTTTTTTGGGGTCGTTTCAATTATGGCCACTATGAAATTTTGATGATACCCTTTGGGTTAACTAAATCCCCTGCAGTTTTTATGGAGTTGATGAATAACGTGTTTCGTTCTCACTTAGATTCTTCTGTGATAGTATCCATTGATGATATCTTAGTGTATTCAAAGATTGAGGTTGAGTATGTCGCGGCTACTGAAGCTAGCAAAGAGATGATATGGCTTAAAAATTCCTTCAAGAGCTTGGGCTGCAGCAGATGGAGTATGTCATCTATTATGATTATCAAAGTGTTATAAACTTGAGCAAGAACTCAATGCACCATGCAGGGACGAAACACATAGATGTGAGATACTATTGGATTAGAGAAAAGAGAGAGGACAAATCTATGCAGGTTGAAAAGTTCTCTACAAATGAGAAAGCAAATTGCTTGCTGTAACCCATTAATAAGAAAGCAATTTGCAATTGCAAAGTTTGTTTACCACCATCCTCTTCTTTGATTGGTCAAGAGAAGAGGTGGAGAACATTTCTTCCATTATACATAGAGAGCTTCTACTCTCTTATTCGGCACATCAAAAAACACAGAGAGAAAAGAAAATTACATTGAGTATTTTTCTTGCGAGGTATACCATAGACTATATAAGAAAAATAGTTTGTGAAGAAAAATAGAGTGTGAGCAATATTTTCTTTGTAAGGTGAAGATCAAAAGAGGGTATTTCTTTTGTGTGTGTAGAAATTTTTTGAGTATTATACCCGTGTCCACACAGTGTAAAATTCCTTACTATAGTGATATCAGTTACTCCTCTTGGCCGGTGGTTTTCCGCTTATTTAAAAGGGTTTCCATGTAAAAGTTTTGATGCCATTATTTTTCCATTATTTCTGTTATTTTGACCATATACGTTTTGCTTTTTTCTATTTTTTCCCAACAGTGTACTCCTCAAGAGCGAGCTTGTGTGCTAGCAAGGCTTCCGGGAACCTTCGAGAAAACCCTAGGTGTCCCACCCCTATTCCACCAATTCGTGATTTCAAATACTATTCAAGAATTTCATTTTAATTTGTCCAATTCTGAGCTGGCAAGCCTTATCCTCAGAAGAATTTTGAAAATTTTACTTGTCCTATATTGATTTCTAGCCGAGATTTCCCTCCAAAAGCTTTCCTATAAATAACCCTCCATTCACCTATTTTAGGGGTGGATTAAAGTTGGATTTTGAGGACAAGAACAGTGTTCTCGTAAAAATAAACCCACAAAAGTTTAACCGTAGCTTTTCATCTTGGTCACATCAGCTACATGCATCATTTGAAACACTTTTTAGAGCTCTTCCACATAGTTCTCAGGATCCCCAGTAGATGTAGACCCTGTGAACTCAGGCAGATAGGCAGATTCATCTTCAAGAATTCCCAAACTCTAGAAGAGTCATGGGAATCCTGTTGGGCCTCTCCTTGTCTTGCAGCAGGTGTTGTGACAACCTAGGCGAGAGTTTGGATAGCATGGTGAAGCTCGGCATTGGAGACCTCATCTTGCGGTGGCTGCGCAACAGGGACATTTTGTTCCACGGGCACGTCATGCCCTTGAGGCTTAGGTAGATTGACATCCTGCAACGCACATGAATTAGATTAGAACTTTCATAGAGTATAACTCCATAGCACGATTTAGAATATGAACAAGGGAAACAATTTCTAATGTCCTATAGCCTCGCGTTTATCAAATGTGGTTGACAACATACACATAAACAAGACTCTAATAGACATGGCTTTATAGACTCCATAAGATTTTGAACTCGTGATACCAAGTTTTTAATGCCCCAAAAAGGTACCCCAGGCGTAACTGGCACTCAGAGAATATTGTTAGTCCTCAAGCGAATCACTTGGCCTTATCACATTCATTTATTCATACATTCTACAAATCAACGGAAGACATAAGGAAATAAATGGGCACATCTCATTATCTAATCTCAAATAATAATATAATGAAAGACTAGTAGCAAGAACTAGCTCACAAGTTTCAACATCAATATCCGACCCTAGTCTATGAAGCCTCTATTACTATTAGGTGGGGCCATTGACAGACCCATGGCTACTCAATCAAAATAAAAGCTAAATGATTCTAACTCTAAAGCATGATGAAAATAGGTAATGAATTGTCCGAAGTAGGGGAGGCTCACCAATCTGTTAAACATCTAAAAATCCTCAACAATGTGCTTGCTGATGGACTCTATCCTGCATATCTACATTATAAAACAACGTATTCCAAAAAAGGACGTCAGTACTTGTAATGTACTGGTATGTAAAATAGTTGAGTGAAAATCGAAACAGGTAGAATAATTCAAAATACAATCAGCATCAAAGATAGTAAAAATCAACATGTCAAATGTCTATCTAAAGTAAGAATATAGAGTAGACAAGTGACTCATTAACCAATCAACTCATTAATCGAATCAAACTCATCTCAGAAGGACTCATCTCAACCTATCTCACCTCAACTCATCTCATCTTATCTTGGCTCAAATTTCTCAGTTTGGGGAACTTACTGGGAGTTTCTCTTAACTAATAACAACCACTTATAAGTCAGCGGTTGTACAATAATCATGCTGATGTTGCCACGGTCGATCCATACTTTCCAAGTAAGGAACAAGTATGATCCACAAGGTATCTGAACTCAGCCATCCTCTATTACTTCAGGGATGTAAACTCGATAGGGGACCATGAGATTTGATGGTTAAATCCTGTCCAAGCTGGGCTGGTGTAGGTAAAAAGTGCAGGTGGGACTCACTCTTACTTATTTCGGTGCTCAATACACCTCCCAAGACTTAATGCTCATAACACTGCTCTTCATCATCTCAAGTAGCCTCATGGAGACCCTCATCATCTCTACTAGTCTCATAGAGACTCTCATCATCTCATCAACTCAATGTCACGACCCCAACCCCGGAGTCGTGACTTATGCCGGTTAGGCACTTAATTCACTATCAAATCACAAACCTCACAACCTAAGCTTATGAAATTCTACCAAAATTTTGGCAGAGTTTCCTATGTTTCTATACCCTATCCATACCTGCAGCAGTTACCAGACAGCACAGAAACACACATATATACATAAACATAAATATATACAACTAATACGGGCCGACAAGGTCACCGCTGCGGTCTTGCCGCCTAATAAAGTATCATACATACACGATCACACCATACACTATCCTGACTACACCCACCCGTGCCCACTGGCCTCTACATAACAGAATAAACATTGA
>JAOTQR010078238.1:0-43727 GCA_025774065.1 Solanum ossicruentum
ATACTCTCCTGTTCTTCTTTGAATTTCCAGTTTAACTTTCTAGTAAACTTCTTTCAGTTTATTAAATTTTATAACAATATGCTCTTTTCAATACTAATTCCTCTGTAAGATTTTTCTTTTATTGCTAGCTCTTTTCCTTATATGTCTGGCAGTGAAGAAGAAAAATCAGATGATGAGCCTATCCGCGCAATAATTTCATAATATTATTATAATCAATTAATGGGACTTGGCTGCAAAGTGTTCTTGCATTTATGATTAGTTCAGATAGTCCATGTTTCTCCCTTCCACTCGAAACAAGAGTTCTGTGTCAAGCATAAAGATTGAATCAATAGGACCACATTATAGTCTTCGAAATGCCATAAGTCTCTTTCTAAATGTCTCAGTTTTGATGACTAGATATAACTCTCTTCAATTATTCATGGGATGAGAGGGAGTAGGTCTTACTTCATATTTGTTGATTCATTTTTTATTTACATGACTTTAGGTAGATAAAGTAACTATAAAAGCCTCATTGAAATACGTGGACATACTCCTTGCTTCTGGATAGATGTGTCGTGGAATCGCCAATGAATCTAAGACCACGATGGAATCGCGAGGAGCAAATAAAGAGTGTATAAAAAGAGGCTAGTCTGGACTTGCTAGATCAATCATATCGATATACTCTCTAAAAAAAAATAGCAAGCCCCATTAAAGATGAGAGTGAGAAAAGCTTTAGTGCTTGAACCAGAAATGATTTTTATTAGCTATCTTAGTAGTGACCGACTTTATTTTTTTGCATATGCAATATAAATTTTAGTTTGTATTCATGTTGGCGATTTCTAATGTGAATTCAATGGATCATCCCCTTTCCTATGAGTTCCTCCATTGATCCAATGCTCTGATCCCCCTTCCGAAGAAGTAAAGAGAATAAAAAGTTCTCTAAAAAGGGAATCATGAGATGCAGAGTTGGAGATACATGGATACCATAACGTATCATTAGACATACAATTATATGCTATGACATAAGCAAAATGTACAAAATATTTGTATGACATACAAACAATATTTGGTAATATCCATACGTGTATATGCACTCGTATGTTTGTGCATCGTTGTATGTATAATCTGATACATAGAAAATATATATAGTAGTAATATATACCCATATACACTAGACATACATCAGATATACCAAATATATGCGCCTAAACTCCACGGATGTCTGGTAATTGATTAATATATCTTTCAACTTATAATTAAGGTTCCCTTGTTATCATATAGCATAAAGATCTTTTATGTTAATAAAATGACATATCTTTGATCGTTTCAAGATAAAAACAAATAGTGTTATTATTCATTTTTTGCTCGATACTCAACTACTAAAATAAACCTCTTGCTTGTCATTTGTTTAAGATAATATGCAATAGAGGGATTTAGAAAGTATTCTAGAAATAGCAGAGAAATGATCTTTTTTCCATGTCATTTCTTTATTAGCTGTCTTAGTGACCGATATGCAATATAAGATCATTCTATACTAGTAAAGAAAAAGGCTTAATTTGTTCCTCAAAGTAAAAACTGTCATTCATGTGGAATATCTCCATATGCTTCACAAGTCCAAATAGAGGAGATTGTGACATGTAAGTACTAAATTCATATAAACCCAAAATTTTCTTGATAAATAATAAATTATTAACCTATAATTTCAAAAGTATAATATGTGTAGTGACAAAAACCTATTGGATAGAGTCCTATCATCATTAGTGGATAGAGTCCTATCAAAATCCTAACAGGGAGTGCTCCAAATACAGGGTGAAAGAACTTAAAAAGAAAAGAAACGGAGTTGTGATAAATTCATGGTGTTATAGGTTCACAATCAATGTAAAAAGTAGACTCAGATTATCAAGTGCATTGAATATCACTAGCATAGCTCAGAATTAAAAAACAACTCCAAGATTATTCCATAAGGAAGACAAATTCAGACAAGTTCAAATGAACAATCAAGAGTCTGAATTAGTGCCACTGAGTCTGCCATTCATAATCCATATCTGAAACTTTTATAGCCGTCTCACCCTTAGGATCAACAAAGATATAAGGAGAGATTTCGGGGAATTCGATAGGTAATGATCTCCAATGCAGGTTAGGTTCCCAGTCTGCCTCTTTGATAACTTTCAAGATTTCCTTGACAACAATTTTGCTGCCTTCAGATGATAAATGTATTCCATCCCTTGAGAAAACATATCAACAAAGTTATCATGAAGATGGTGATTGCCAACAGGATGTGTCAAAGATGATCTAAAATTACAACCAACCGGGAGATATTGTACAGCAAAAATTGGAAAGAAAAAATCACATAAACATGATGATTGCTAACAGAATAAGCACCAGAGAAGGTTTGGTATAAAAACAACCAGGATACAAGGGGTAGCATTCACAGCTAGATCTATGATCAGAACCCCTGACAAAATATAATATGTATTGTGTGCTCAACAATGTGGTAAGTTCTACAAAGTGGTGGTTAGACCAACATATTTGTACAAGTTGGTTAGTCAAGAATGCTCATGCTGAGAAGATAAAGGTAGTGGAGATGAGTATGCTTAGATGGGTGTGACACACTAGGAAGATATGATTAGGAGCGAAGTTATATGGGGCAAGATGCGAGTGGCCTTTGCAGCAGATAAGATGAGAAAGTGAGACTGAGGTGGTTCAGACATTTGAAGAGAAGGGGCGAGGGTGCGCTAATTAAAAGATGTGAGAGGTGGCTGTCATAAAAGTTATGAGAGATAGAGCTAGGCTGAAAGATACCCAAGCCAGGAGATTAGGCAACACTTGGCAACTTTAGCTTTATGAGGACATGACCCTAGATAGAAAGGTATGAAGATCAAGGATTAGGGTAGAAGGTTAATAGGCAGCCGGATGTTGTCGTGCTATATGTGAGAGAGATAGGAGGCTAGTCTCCTCCTTTCCTTATCTCACTACTCGTAGTATTATTTAGTATATGTATATTTTCTTATTCTTCTATGTGTATTACTATTTATTGTTTCATTTGCTTTATATCTTGCTATGTGGTAGTCATATTTTTAATCCAATTTCTATAACAGTCATTTTTATTCGAGGGACTATCGGAAACAACTTCTCTACCCTATAAAGATAGGGGCAAAATCTGCATATATCCTGCCTCCCTAGACTCCAACTTGTGGAATTACACTGTATATTGGTGGAGTTGTCTCAACAACGTTAATTGATCAGGCCATGCATATTGGTGGAGCTTTTGATCATGCAGGTGATCTATGAAGTGACAAGCTAAAGGAGCGAAAAACTAAGTTCATCTATAGATGCTTTGATTTCTAAGTCGTGGAAAAAGAGCTCCTCCAGAAATATATCTGTTAGCATTTTCATGAGACAGTCATAACAACCAGGTAAGTCCATTCCTTCTCAAATGCGTATTTCATAACATAGTACAAGTAAATTTGATGTCACTTGTGTCCATATCCAAGCAAATAAAACATGCCACTTATGACAGGAAGACCTGTACTATCTCCTTGCATTTTAAAGTTTTGCAGAAGATTTGACAGCACCACAGTTACAGAGAAGATATGATAGCATTTTGGTTTATTACTTCAGGTACCAGCTAAAAGGAAAATCTACCACAAATTTGAACTTGAACCAGTTGACTCTTTAAAATAGGAGATCTCAAGAAGGGTAATTCAATATTTAATTGATTGACACATAAGTGAAGCTGGATTTTGTATTGCCAAAGCCACAGTTAATTTTTACATGTTCAACATGACATGACACAAAAAAGGTCAAAAGATGATCTCGTATAAAGAAAACTTACGTAAAGCAAGCAGTCAACCAATCATCCCTCTGCTGAAGTGCTTTCCAAAGATCTATAACCTTCACACCTAACTCTTGGCACAACTGTACACAAGCTTCTGAATATTTCCGACATGATTCATTTGACCGACCAAGACCATTACTGGTTATGTGCAGTAATGAGAAGCACGTATCACTAATAAAGCAATAAGAACTTCAATAAACAACGAAAAATCCTCCATGTTTAACATTTATTACCCGAATACTTCGGTGATTTGTGCCTCATTCACAGCAGGAGCAGTAAGAAAGATTATCCGAGTCTTCTGAGAGAGGCTCTGGCAGTGCAGCAGATATATGTTGGTACTCCACACCAAATTTAGTATTGTTAAAAAAAAAAGGGTTGATGCCGACGTGCTAACTTGATCTTTATAAGAATATCTGTATTAATTCGCTTTATTTTATTATTAAAGGTAAAAGTTCATCCTAAAGCAAGTGGATCAAATTACTGTTTGTATCACCATCAATTTGACCTCTATGATGATTGAGAATTGAGTCATTATAGGATGAATGGAAGTGTTACCAAAATAAAAGGTTGAAATACATATCGGAAATTTTAAACAAAAACACATTACAGCTGCCAGTGCAGGCTGTTATGAGAAAAACTAAGAAGATATTCTTTTTTTTAATGTTACTCCTAACCACGTTGGAATATATTTATGACGTGTGACTCAATTTTAGAAATATACCTTCAGATGAATTGCAATCTTCTTCATGTTTTCTACATATTCAGGAAGAGGTACATGGGCAGTGAGGCCACTTGGGTGAGGCTCCAATGAATCGTTCCCTCCAAAATAAACTATGACCAGAGAAGGCTGTACAGATGCATCCTAAGTTTAAGAACACACAAGCCAACAACATTAAATATGATCGGGGACAGAGGAACTTTATGGGCTTAAAATCCTGCAGAAGAACACCACATTAGATGATTTTCAATAGTCTCCATGGAGTTTCCTAGCAAATGAAACATTGAATTGGAACATAGATAAATTATTCAAAAGATGGAACTAGGAAAAGGACAGCACACCTTGGTCATCAAGCAATTACCTTAGGGAACACTTCATCTAAGACTTGAAGAGCGCACCTTGAATTCCAGCCTGCATATCCACGCAGCAGTATATCTGCCTATTCCATTAGTATGGATGATTAAATAAGCGTCAGATTTTTGTACATGCAAGTGACTGAAAATTATGATAAATTCTGGAGCACACACCAAATACAATAAGTAGGCATTCAGCTAGCCTTAGAAGTATTATGTTCTTTATCAAGTTTATATATCAAAACATGCATCTACACCACTAATTCAAAAAAGTTCAAATTCAAAATAAATGGTTATTCTTTTTAACTCAGGAAAGACGAGGTACCACTACCTTGAAAAGTTTTCAATAGTTAATCACATATGGAAGCATAAAGAAACAACATAATAAAAGAAAAAAGAATAAATTACAGCAAAACAAAAAAAAAGGGTGAACTTAAGTCCAACTCAATTAAACCGGTACTATAATTCTTTACCATAACATCATTTAGCACTTAAAACTGAAGCTCGACCAATTATTGATTATTCACAACGCAAAAGAAGCATCATTTAGCTGTTGGAAAACTTGATAACAAAGGAGAAAGTTTTCAATCAACTAAACTTTACTTATCATGTTCCAAGTAATTGTTAACTAAACATACTTGAAAGAAACATGCAATTTATGCCAACAAAAACAATTGTCTCGCTTGCTAAGTGCTGTTCAAACTTCAATCTCAGCCTCTCTTTCTTACTGTCGAAATCACACATGATTGGCATTGATTTAGATTGATTAGGTTTAATTTTGATTGATAAAATAATGCTTAGATTAGGAAATGTGTCTTTCTAGAATCACTAGCTTACCAAAGTTGTAAGCCATGTAATTAGTATCTTCTCAACCGAGAATGAGGGAACAATCAATTACTTCATGGTACCATGCTAGACAACAGGTAGAGTTCCCTGTTCGAGTTTCACTAACATCTATCGATAAAATTTTCCACATACTTTCCCCAATAAATGGAATCAGGTTGTCTGTAATGGGTGTTTGAAGACCTAAAACAAATTATAACAGTGTTCCACCTCTAACAACTTATATTTTTAGATGATGCGGTTCACACAATTCAGAACTTACTTTGTGCTGCATCCATCCTCCTCTTTTGCCATATGAAGAATCACCGATAATCTAACAACCTATTAGTTCTTCTTCTTTTCTTTTTTTTTTAGTGACAAGGGAAACCCACAGTTGCTACCCTTTGGGTGGACAAGGTAAAACCCTCGCTCCTATGCAATAGCTCGCAAGCCACACAGGAGAGGTAACCCTCACTAGGCAAGCCCGGTGCGACGAGCTCGACCTAGAAGGGAAACCCCTTGCTTTCGTTGGCAAGGGGTTTCGAACTTGAGACCTCCAACATGGAAGTACCAATTCTAAACTCTGGGCACCCCGAAGCATACCTATTAGTTCTTCTTATGGAGTCAAAAAAGTTTTAGAAAGTCTACCATCTCCACTGCTTGTGAATGTCAACAATTTAGCAGGGCCATCTTGCTACTTCATATATTACAAAAAAATTTGATATTTACATGCATCTTTTGTCCAACTTTCCTACTTCTTGATAAAATAAAAACACTCATTCACATGGATATGCAGGCAGAGAAAAATAAAGAAGTTATTGCAGTCTTAGCATTGACATCATCTTGTGGCAACCCTAAGCTTTTTCATAGCACAAAAAAGAATTAACTTGCCCTAAAAATCATGTTCACAAAAAAAGAAGCTAGTGTTTCACTTTTTTTGTAGTAGACAAGAAAGTCTTACAGCATAACCATGTAGTTTGGTTGCTTGAATGAGGAGAATTGATCTCCTCATTAAATTCAATGAAACTTGCACACCATCTGTTTGCAATTCTGCATATTCTTATAAATAAATAAATAATAGTAGTGTAAATTATGCATTATTTTATGCAAGGTCAACTGTGGAACAAGAATACATGTATTAAGCATTGTAGAGATTCCAACACACAAAAGTAGGGATAAATTCTGCGTACATTTCAACCCAACTCTCTTCATATCTCACTTGTGGGATTAATCAGGATATGTTATTGTTGTCTGGCTTGCTTGAGTAGTTATTTGTATAACAATGATCCCTTCATTCTTCATCATAACAATTCTTTCATTTTTAATCAAGCATAAGTTATCTCCTAACCAAACGAGTGATCACTATGATAACAACAACAACATCCCAGTGAATCCCACGAGTGGGATTTGAGGAGGGTTAAATGTACCGGACCTTACCAATACCTAACAAGAGGCTATTTGCTGGAAGTCCTTATCTCAAGAACCCATAAGAACAACTAATAACGAGAGTCACATGTAAATACGATAAAATTAATAGTGATTACTGTGATAAAAGAAGAAAAAACAGCCCTATTCTAAGACCAATTGAGTGCACTTCTGACCCATAAAAAAGTTGGTGCCCACAGCCCGCTACTTCACAAACTTCATGGAATAACACACATAACCTAATATGAAAATCCACTAAAACAGTACAGTAAAAATGACAAATAAAAGAACCTCAGAAGATCAAAAGCATGTATAAGTTCAAAAAGAAAACCTTGCGAGCATAAAGGTCAGCGAGTACAGCACCCCATCCTTGATGACTATAGCTGAACTGTACTATGGATGACCCAAAAAGCACGAATTGTGGACGAATTGGTCCTGCCATTTCCTCTCTTATCAATCAAACTCAACAATAAAATCTTTATCTCACTCGATAATTCCATGTTTCTTTTGTCCCTCTCTTTTTTGGGCCATCTAAGGCTGCGTTTGGTATCAACAAATACATTTGCCGTGGCATTTTCTTGGTTTGATACTAGTACCCTCTGGTCCGAAAAAGTTATTTTATTATTTTGCTATTATTTAATATATATTAATTATTTTTAGAAAGTCTAGCAGTCTTAGTTGAAAGACTTATTAGTATTTGCAAGAACATAAAAGAGTCTTGATCGACTAGTATCACATGGAGGTCTTAGTGAAAGTTCTAAGCCTGTGACAATGTGGTATTAAAGCATGTCTATTAAGGGAAATCATGGCAAGCGGAAAAGACTTTGACGTTGTCACTGTCGAGAACGTCAAGGCAGATGTTGGCAAGAAGTCCAGAAAGGGAAAAATATATTACTTTAGTATGTCTAACAATACTTGTCCAGTTTATGAAATCAAGAGATAATTTTACACTTAGTTTCTAATTTACCCTTGTCATCAATTATATTCATTTTCCTATTCCATTTTTCAACACATTATAATAATTATATTCAAAAGGGTAATTTGATAAAATTACCCTTATCATTTCCTACTTTTTAATCCATGTGTCAAATCAATAGAGGACAAGTAAAGTTGGATAGAGGAAGTATTTTTTTAGTTCTTCTAGTTGGCCAAATATATCTTTTCGAAACTTATTAACTATCAAGAGTAAAATAGGAAGAACACTGTCATTTATGCATTGATTTTGTGAAATGTCCCAATTTAGTTGTCCTATATACTAAAAATAGTTGTCCCAAAATAATTGTCAATTTAAATAATTAAGAGAAAATTAAATATTTAAATATTTTTTTAACTTTGTCCTTAGCATTAATTATTATAGAATTAAGAGACACATATATAGATAAAAATTTAATTATTTTATAAAAGGAATATCAATCAAACAACACTCCTAATTAATTTTTACTTAAAAGTTGTGCCAAATCTTTACTTGTTCACTCTATTATTTTGAGATGTTTTATTTAATTTTTAAAATCAATGAATAATTTACTATTTTATATCTATTTTGCCTTTGTTATTAAATAGAAATATTCATTTTTTAATGTTTAAATGTCATACTTAATAGGGATGATTTGATAAAATTACTCCTATCATTTATTATTATTTTATAATCCCTATGTCAAATTAATAGAGGAGGACAAATACAAGGATATATATATATTTATATATCGACAATTACTCTTTCTATTTCATTTTATGTGGCACTATTTGACCTAGCACAATATATATTTAAAACTTGTGGTGTAAAGTAATTCTTAAATATTTATGTGGTTGTAAGTTATTTTATTAATCATAAAAAAAAAATTTTAAAGTTAAAATATTTTTAATGATAATAAGGTGATGTTCTCTCTGAAACGGACTAAAAAGGAAAGGGCATCACAGGAAATGAGGATAAGGAGAGTAATATAATAGGATGGAAATGAGATGCACCAGAGGATAGAAAAGAGCAAATGATTCTTATGTTTATATACAAGAGACAGTTCAATTACACGAAATATCTATTTTTGTCATTTAAAATATATCATTTGCATCTCAATTTTAGAATTTTGTATAAAAAGAGATAGGTACATATATTGACCTTATAATATTTTACCCGTAAATTAATTGTCATGACTCAAAGTATCTCCTAAGTGTAACATAACAAATAGAATTTCGAGAGACCATAAACAAGTCACTTAATATGCATTCAATATAATATAAAGCAATATTCATAAAGCAAAGTCATGTGTCATAAGAGACTATAAAATGTAAGCGGAAACCAACATAGTCTCGATAAGTCATCTGCATAGATGGAATGCTAGAACAAGCCTCTAACTAATCCATAAACAATAAAAAAAAAAGAGAAATAAGGTTTTTACAAAGCAACATAAACATCCTCGAAACGTGAAGACTCACCAAAGTAAAAAATCTCAAAGCACGCTCTAGCCATGATCAAGATAAGCGTTGTCAGAATTTATATTATGAGACAATATAGGCAATGCATAAGTACATAAAATGTTATCACAATTTAAGCTAGACTGTAGACATGACACAATAAATAGAATCCTAAGAAATCCTAAACAAGTTGTCTAGCATAAGTATGATGTAAGATAACATAAGAATCATACATAAGAATGAAATGCGAACTATAAGTCTTAAAACACTTATTGTTATAACAATTCAATCAAAGTAAAATCTAAGAAGAACACCAATAAAACTAAACACATACTAAGTCTAACATAGGCTCGATTACATATATGGGGCATAGAGCAAGTCCTAACTCACCAACATAAATTTGACATAAGTTCGAAAGAAAAAAGGTAAGAATTCATAATTTGATTGTGCCCTCGAAGAATGAGAACTCACCAACAGTGATAGCAAATCGCAACAATATTAACTATGAGCCTAATGGGAAGCATTTGCACCTATATAATGAAATAATATAGGTAGAAGTATGTGATCAAAACTATAGAATGTGCAGAGTATGGAAAATGTCCAATAACATACATGATAATATGATAAGTCTGAAAGCTAGTAATGCAATGATCAAGTAAAACATATCCTAAAGCTAATAAGGGTAACTGAAATAGACCAATGCATAATTCTGAGAATCATATCACAAATTGAGTGATCATAAGCACCAAACATGCATAATGAGAGGTACCACTAACCTACGTATAATCATGTAAGTTATAACATGGAGCATGGTGTAATGTCCCTTCAAAAAAGAGTTTGATATGCCTGTCAAAGTATAAAGGCGTATACTAGATGGATCCACTATCTAAGCAAAATAAAGCCTCTACAAACGAGTGACATAAGTATAAGTCATACCTCAACTAATGGGTGACGTACCAAGGAGTCATGTATAATCATAATCATTATGTTTAAAATAGTTAGAATCTAATAATACCGAATCATACATAAAATTCATAATCATAAAATAGCTAGTTAAATCATGATCTCATAGCATATTCATGAAGATACTTATCTAAAGTATCAAAATCATGTAGATCTTTCATAATGGAAATACTTCAATCGAAAACACATCTAGATTTCATATAAATATCATGATATTTGCTCAAAATCATCTTAAATTCATAATTTTCTTCACATGCATTTATAATTTTCTTCACATTATAGTTAATGCATGTGAATATAGTGTTGGTCATAATCATAAAGTATTTGCATGACGTGGGTTCATAAAATTCTTCTTTAAAAACTCTGAATCATACTTAAATCATGCATAATAAGTTCAATTTAGAATAATATGGTATTCTACCTTTGCATAGTCTCGGTCTACAGTGGAAGGCTCCTCCCCATGGCCTTTCACCTCTGAAAGCGTCCTTCCTTCTCAATGCCCGGATTAAAGACAATCGAATAGAACCCATAAGAAATCACTCAAAACCCTAACATGAGAAGTGATCAAACCCAAAAAAAATCATTGAAGTCTCAATACAGCAAGATTAGCGTAAAAGGAAGATCTAACAATCCAACATGAATGCAAAACACATCAAAATGCATAAAAATTGAGGAGTAATCAACCCAAAGCTAAATTAAGAACTTAAAACTAATTTCTTAAGTATGCATGCATATGGAATCATGAGAATAACTGAAACACATAAATTTGGAAGAGTATACATGTAACACTTGGTGAAATTATCAAAATATCCCTTAGAGTAGAGACGTGTGCATAACGCATCTTTCCATGCTCCATTTGAAAATTCAAGGTCGGATATGTGATCAACATGAAGAATTATGTGGAAAAATAGTTTCGATTAATTTTTAGAGTCATCGGATCAAAACATAATTTTTTGATCTGAAATGAAAACTAATGTTGATGTGCGACAGAGGCGCATCGCGCCCCTGTCGCATACAGGCACTTATATTTTTTTAAATTTGTTTGACGGGATTGGAAACTCACTCGAAAAATTTTCAGGAAAAAATACAGTACGACGCGATGGGTCCACGTTCCAAACCCGTTTTTTTGAAGTGAAAAATTTTCTGAAAATTCATGAGGGGCATTTCAGATAATTCTCAACCCCTTCTAAACTCAAAATAGGTTATTTTGAGCATAAAAAAGGTCAAAACTCCCATTCTAAATTATTTTTAAGTCATTGAAAAGTTAGGGCTTTAGAGAAAATAAGAGAAAAAGAGCCTATGATTGAAGAATTCAAAGAGGGTTCTTGAAGTCGATTGTTAATAGCTTCATCCCAGGTATGTAAGGCTAAACTAAAAGCATG
This sequence comes from Solanum ossicruentum, assembly GCA_025774065.1. Classification (NCBI taxonomy): domain Eukaryota; kingdom Viridiplantae; phylum Streptophyta; class Magnoliopsida; order Solanales; family Solanaceae; genus Solanum; species Solanum ossicruentum. The sequence goes on from JAOTQR010078238.1 coordinate 11,890, forward strand.
AAATTTTTCTCTTATGTGCCCAATAGATAGTCTTAGCAGAGAGTTGAAGTTCATGAGTCTACACACATGATTTCTTGATTATTTTCTTGATTTTATCATATATATTTTCATATGTTGATGATCATCATGAATTTATTTTTTTGAATTGAGTATTTTTCATGAGATATTGCATAACTCTACATGATAATTTTGAAAGCATACATGAATGAACTTAGGGATTGAGTCTAGAGCCTTGATTTGAGAATGTCGATTGTGATTGTGATGTGAGAATGATGATGAGTTGATAGAACTTGATGGTCCTATGAGTCTCCATAAATGAACTCTAATGATTTATCTATTCGATTGTTCCCTAATGATTGTTCTAAGATTTGAGCTATTGATTGTGATGTTGATTAATAAGATGATGAGAGTGTCTATGAGACTAATTGAATGATGAATGCCTCCACGAGGCTGATTGAGACAGTTCATTTGGAATTGATTGTCTTATGAGCATTGAATCTTAGGAGGAGTATCGAGCACTGAAAGAGTAAGAGTTAATCCAACTTGCACTCGTCAAACTACGTAACCAAGCATAAGTGAGGATTAGGGCCATCACATCACATTATGTTGAGGTTCCCTCTAATTAGAAGTCCCTGAAACAATAGAAGACTTGTGGATTGCCGTCTCCATTTTGGACTTATGCATTTTGGTGTCGATTCGTTCTTTACCTGGAAAGTACGAAATGGCTGTGGCAACATCAATGAGATTATGGTACAATCACTGGCTCATAAGTGATTATTATCGGATAAGAGAAACTTCTATAAAAGTTCCTAACTTGAGTACTCGGAGTCGAGATGAGATGAGTTGTGATGAGATGAGTTGAGTGGAGTTCCTTTGAGATGATTCCGATTTGATTGATGAGGTTTGATTAGTTGATGGGTCACGTGTTTACTCTTTATTCTTACTTTACATAGATATTTGACATATTGATTGATTTCTATATTGAGTTGATTGTCGTTTCAAATTATTCTACCTGTTTCGATTTCATTCAACTATTTTACATACTGTACATTCCACGTTCTAACACCACTCAGTGTTGTATCATTTTATGATGCAAATACAAGGATTAGAGATCGTCAACAGGCGCATCGTTCAGGATCTAGGATATTCAACTGATTGGTGAGCATCCCCTACTTCGGAGGATTTATTATATTTATTTCATTTTGCTTTAGAGTTAGACTTGATTAGCTTTATTTTGATTGAGGTACTTATGAGTCTGTCATTGACACCACTTGATATTGATAGAGGCTTCATAGACTAGAGTTAGATGTTGATTGTTAAGATTATGAGATAATTCTTTCTACTAACTTTTCATTTATTATATTATGTTGATATTTGATAGATATGCGCATTTACATTCCTTATGTCTTTCACTGATTAGTAGAGTTTGTTGATTGATGATTGTTGAAAGTGCAAGAGAGGGGGAGGTGGGGAGTGAATTGAATTTTCTTCCTTTTTCTTAACTTAAACTTGTGTTCAGATAGTCAACTAGTATATGAGCTAGTTGACTTATTAAAGCAGATATATAAGTATCCAGAAAAGTAAAATACATAAAAGGAAAATTCAACACCAGATGTTTTTATACTAGTTCGGATTCAATATGAATTCTAGATCCAGTCCCCTTGGGTTGCAAGGGATATCTCTTCAAGCATTTAATGGAGTTATGGTTACAAGAAATAGAACTTAAAACTAAACTCAGATTTTCTCTCTTTTTTGTGTTTTTCTTTTTCTTTTGGTACAATCCTCTCTTTCAATGTTTTCTTCTTTTCTCTCTCTTTTTCTTTCACAGTAACTAGTCCAAAGTTTACAATGATTTTCTAAAGATGAAGAGCTTTGAAGAATGACTTGAAATGCATTAGGCTTGTATACCTCATGGGATATCCAGATGCCTCCTTATATTGAAGAGATGGCATCCCAAGGGATTTGGTCCTTGGATTGAGGTAGTGATGAATCATCTTTCCAAGAATAAAGGCAAGGGAAAGGAAAGACGATCTTCTTGAAATCTTTCTGATTCTTCTCAATCATGTAGATCCGTCTTGATTTGGAGAAGATCTTTGATCTTGTATGTTCACAATTTATGCACAGATCTCTTCTATATCTTTTACTTTTTCTTCTTTTAATTTTCCTTGATTGATCTCATCATATTTAATTTCCCTTAAGAATTGATTCCTAAATTTGAGTTGTCCTTTTTACTTTGATTTACTTTCAATAAAGGTTGTTTCCTCAGATTTTCTTTTTCACTTGAGATTTTCTTGTAATCAGTCAAAATAATTTTGACACGAATATGTGTTTCTTTCTTCTTGTTGCTTGATTTATTGCTCTCCAAATCAGGTTTGATTTTCCAATTGCTTGATAGATTTTGATCCTTTTTGGCTTTCTTGATTGATCCTCAATTACAGTGAAATTGATATTTCTAATCTTCCTATTTGATGATTGATTCTTTTTCTAAGGATAAGGCTTTTAAGTAAGGCAGTAGCAGAATCTTCTCAGATTTTTTCAATCTTCCAGATGCTTGCAGCAGTAAAAATCTTCTTTTAATTGATTCTCTCCAATCCAAAGATGCTTGATTGATTTTTCAGATTATTTTCCTTTCTCACTTGATATTTGATTGATTCTTTCTAGTCCAAATATGCTTGATTATTTTTCCAGATTTGTTTTTCTTTCTTGCTTAGTGTTAAATTGATTTTTTTCAATAATTGTGCTCTTGGTTCCTCCAGCTAGATTTCCTTGATAGATACTTCCAAGTTGTACGTTAGCTGGATTGTTTCCTTTTTGATGTTTTCCTGTAATTTATCATCAGTCAAAATATATTAACACTAACAATCTCCCCCTTTTTGATGATGACAATACTAGTACTAATGTAGTCAACTTCCCTGAGTGTATAATTATGTTGTCGACTTCATGACGTTTCTCCCACTGGCTGGTAGCGTAGGTGCTCCCCCTGAATTCTTTCACAAGATAGTAAATTCTTGCACAGGGTAGTCGACTCGACTAACTACTTTACTAGTACTCAGTCTTCATTCTCCCCCCCTTTGTCATCAGCAAAAAGGAAACAACAGGAAATAATAGGCAGCAAAAGCTAGACAATATTACATAGCACCATGGTAGAAATAGTCTTTAAAAAATCAACACATAACAAGAAATGGTTAGCTAAAAAAATTGATACAAATGGAAAGACATACAATACAGTCAATTTTTTTTTTTTTTATAGATGCATGTACTTAATGTAGTGAAAAGACACTAATCAAAAAGTATTAAAAAAACTTGGGGATAATAGTTAAAGATTTTCTAAGAAAATAAAATCTTTCTTCAAGCAAAGGCTTTGTAAAAATATTCTTTAAAATAATTTCAATGTTGCCATTCAAAACATGATCTCTAATAAAATAATGTTTAATATCAATATGCTTAGCTCTAGAATGATGCACAAGATTTTTAGTCAGACAAATAGCACTAGAGATAGCATAAAATGTTTCGAGGTTTAGCATTGATATCAAGATCACTCAATTGTTGAATCATCCAAAGAGCCTGAGTACAACATAATCCAATAGCTACATATTCAGCCTCAGTAGTGGAGATAGAATAACGATCCAATCATTCCTCTATGCCTGGATTCATCAATGCTCTTACCATTTGGATCTAGATCTAAGTTGCAAGATGGACTCATACGAGTGCGGATGGACTTCACATTTTTATTCCAAATTTTTAATTCACTCTTTAGCATACTTACTTTGGCAGATGAAGATTCCATGATCAGATTGATAATTTACAATCCTAAAAAGAATATTAACTCACCCATCAGGCTCATTTCGAATTCACTTTGCATGAGATTAGCAACTTCTTTGCACAGATCATCATTAGTACTTTCAAAAATAATATCATCAACATATATTTGAATAATAATATTGTCAGAAAAGGATTTTTTAATAAAGAGAGTGGTGTCAATCCTCCCCCTAGAAAAACCATGATGTAGCAAAAATTTGCTTAGTCGATCATACCAAGCTCTAGGATCTTGCTTGAGTTTGTACAAAGCTTTAGACAATTTTACAACATGGCAAGGAAATTTTAGATTTTCAAAATCTGGAGGTTGTTTTACAAAAACTTCTTCTTCAATAAATCCATTTAAAAAGACGTTTTAACGTCCATCTGAAAGAGTTTAAAACCTTTAAAAGTAAGGATGCGAATAGGCTCTAACCTTGCTATAGGAGCAAAAGTCTCATCATAGTCAACTCCTTCTTGGTAAGAGTAACCTTGAGCTACAAGTCTTGCTTTATTTCTAGTTATTCTCTAGCCTCGTTTAGCTTGTTTCAAAATACCCATTTTGTCCCAGTGATAGTGACATTTTCAGATTTGGGAACTAAGGTCCAGACCTGATTCTTTTTAAATTGATTCAGCTCTTCCTTCATTGCATTTACCCAATCATTGTCTTTCAGAGGTTCTTCGACCTTCTTTGATCAAGTTGAGATATAAGAGATATATTGACATTTCTTTTGTTGGATGCCCTTGTTCTCTTTCCATCATTAGTATCACCAATGATAAATTTTTGGGGTAGTCAGGCTCACTTCTCCATTCATTAGGAATAGATTCTACTACTGGTTGACTTTCTTTGACAGTAGTCGATTGATCTTTGTCTGCAACTAATTTTGAAGTTGTCAAATTACTGTTAGTAGCATCTTCATCATCAAAGCTGCATCTTTTCTCAGGAAGAAGGTTAAGTTGATCGAAAATAACTTGTATAAACTATTCTAAAGAGGAAGTTTGCTTGTTAAAAAATTTGATATGCTTTACTAGTGTTAGAGTAATTAAGAAAGATACCTTCATCACTGCAAGGGTCAAATTTACCTAGATTATCCTTACCGTTATTGTGAACAAAACATTTGCAGCAAAATGGATGAAAGAACTGATATTTGGTTTCTTATTATTCCATACTTCATATGGAGTCTTCTTTAGAATAGACCTGATTAGACGTCCTTCTTTATTACAAAAGTTTTCAAAGACTATTTTCGAATTATCCTCATGATCACTTCTGATATATGTACTTAGTAATCCTTTTCTCGCTGTACTTTCTTTTAAAAAAAACTCAAAATTCTTTAAACTATCATCTTTGTTAGCTAAAAACATAACCCAAGTAAAACGAAAATATTCATCAACAATAATGAAAGCATACCTTTTATCAACAATACTAGCAGTTATAGTTGGACCAAAAAGATCCATGTGCAGAACTTGAAGAGGTTTTGTAGTAGAAACAATATCTTTTGATTGGAAGTAGTTTCTTGTTTGCTTACTCATTTGACAAGTGTCATAGATGTGATCTTTGTGTAACCAGCTTTGGCAGTCCAAGTACCAACTCTAGTTTTGCAAGCTTCTCAATTAATCTCATGCTTCCATGGCTTAAATTTTTGTGCCAAATCCATAGATCCTCAGAAATGGATGCAAGACAGATGTGATTTGTGGATCCATTCACTGAGTAAAGAATGTAAATATTCTTGTCCCTGCTTTCAGGGAGAATTTTCTTTCCTGATACATCCTCAATAATACATCTAGCTTTCTTGAATCTTACTTTCAAGTTGGAATCACAGAGTTGACTGATTCTTAGCAAATTGTATTTCAGACCCTTCACAGGATAAATATTAGTAATATCATAAGATTCATTAAAGAGATGGTACCTATACCAATGACAATTCTAGTCGAGTTATCTCCAAACTGAATTTTTCCACCATTAAAATCAGTAATAGATTTAAATAGATTTTTGTTGTCTGTCATGTGATTTGAACATCTGTTGTCATCATACCACTCACCTTTTGTTTTCAAGCGGAGTTCCTGCAAAACAAAATTACTTGTTTCGAGGTACCCAATTAGTTTTGGGTCCTTTTTTGTTAGAGGTGTTTTTGACTTTCCAAACCATGTTTGATGGTTTAGACAGACGAAATCTGTATCGAAAATAAGAATGACCAGGTTTACTGCAATAATAACATGAGCTTTTACCAGTTTTATCAGATTCAGACAGACAATGATCACTTTGAGAGTAAGTCGATTAGTATGACCCAGTTGACTTAGATTCTTTGTTAGACAGATTTTCGAGCATTTTTAAAGAGATTTTTCAATTCAAGGTTTTCTTCATCCAAAATATCTCTTTCAACTGCACAAACTTCGAGTTTGATTTCTAAAGCTCTTTTTTCATCTTGAATGGTTCTAAGGTTCTCAAAGGATCTTTTTAGGTCTGTGATGGCCTGATCTAGTAATCATGACAATTTTTACAAAAATCAGATTTTGCCTGACTGGATTCGTCAATAGCGATGAAACACAAATTACCAGATTCATCTTGATTGTATTTAGATGTGTCTTCATCCCTCCAGCTGCTAAGTGCTTTGTTTCTTCCATATCCTTGATAAAATCTTCTCTTTGCTTCGGGACACTCACTTGCAATGTCCCCAAGTTTTCCATATTCATAACACCTGGCATCGTTTCTATTGTAGTTAGTAATTTATTTATTTCTAGAGTTATTTGACTTACCTCTCCTTTGGTTTCTGTTGCGTCTGAAGGTTTCCATGACAAATTTTGTGATCAGTGCAATTTCATCCTCATTGAATTCGTCATCATCTTCTTGAATGTCATTAGTTGCTTTGAAAGCGACCGATTTCTTCTTATTGTCTTCTTTTTCCTTTTTTTTAAAATGAGTTTCCTCAAAAGTAATCCGATCTCCATGTACTTTATCATACGTTAAGTTCTTTAGATCCATGCTTTCTAGTGCAATGACTTTGGCATGCCGTGGAAGAGGCAAACTTCTAAGAACTCTCTTTATATGTTTTATGGGAGCATATTCTTTTCCTACAACCTTGAGTTCTCTAATGATTTTGCTCAATCATGCAAACATACTCTCAATAGAGTCTCCTTCTTTCATCTGGAATAATTCATATTCATAAACAAGAAGACTAACAATGGTTTCTTTTACTTTGTCAGTTCCTTCATAAGTGACCTCCAATTTGTCCCATATTTCTTTAGCAGTTTTATAGCTGGGGATTATTTCATATTCTTCCCCACTGATGGCATTATGGAGGACATTTTTTGCCTTATAATTTATCTGAATACTCTTTATTTGATCATCAGTGTAGTTTTTCAGATTAGGAATAACAGGAACCTGACTTCCTTCAGAGCTTGATGTACTTCCATTTGCTGGTTTGGTTGTGGGGATGAGAATATCACCAAGTTTGATAACCCTCCAAACTTTCACATCATAGGACTTGATGAAGGTTTCCATTCTTATTTTTCAATGTGAGAAATGCTTTCCATTGAAATAAGGAGGTCTGATTTGAGAAGTTCCCTCTTGAAATAGTGCACCAATGGTTTGATTATGATTTTCCATGATCTTTTCCTCACCTTTGGTTAGACAGAAAAATATTGTGAGATGAGACTCTGATACCAATTGAAAGTGCAAGAGGGGGAGGGGGAATTGATTTTTTTCCTTTTTCTAAACTTAAACCTATATTCAGATAGTCAACTAGTATATGAGATAGTCGACTAATTAAAGCAGATATATAAGTATGCAGAAAAGCAAAATGCATAAAAGGAAAATTCAACACCGGATGCTTTTATACTGGTTCGGATTTAATGCTAATCCTAGTTCCAGTTCCCTTGGGTTGCACGGGATATTTGTTCAAGCCTTTTATGGAGTTATGGTTACAAGAAATAGAACTTAAAACTAAACTCAGATTTTATCTCCTTTTTTGTGTTTTCTTTTGATACAATCCTCTCTTTCAATTTTTTCTTCTTTTCTATCTCTTTTTCTTTCATAGTAACTAGTCCAAAGTTTACAATAATTTTCTAAAGACGAAGAGCTTTGAAAAATAGGTTGAAATGTTGTAGACTTGTATACCTCATGAGATATCCATATTCCTCCTTATATTGAAGAGATGGCATCCAAGGGTTTTGATCCTTGGATTGAGGCAGTGATGAATCCTCCTTCCAAGAATAAAGGCAACACAAAGGAAAGACATTCTTCTTGAAATCTTCCTGATTGTTCTCAATCATGCAGATCCTTCTTGATTTAGAGAAGATCTTTGATCTTGTGTCTTCATAATCTATGCAAAGATCTCTTCTATATCTTTTCCTTTTTCTTCTTTAAATTTTCCTTGATTGACTTCATCAGATTTAGTTTTCCTTAAGAATTGATTCCCAAATTTGAGTTTTCCTTTTTGTTTTGATTTACTTTCCATAAAGGTTATTTTCTCAGATTTCCTTTTTCACTTGAGATTTCCTTGTAATCAGTCAAAATAATTTTGGCACCAACATGTGTTCCTTTCTTCTTGCTGCTTGATTTATTTCTCTTCCAAATCAGGTTTGATTTTCCAATTGCTTGATAGATTTTGATCCCTTTCCGCTTTCTTGATTGATCCTCAATCATAGTGAAATTGATATTTCTAATCTTCCTATTTGATGATTGATTATTTTTCTAAGGATAAGGCTTTTAAGTAAGGCAGTAGCAGAATCTTCTCAGATTTTTCCAATCTTCCAGATGCTTGCAGCAGTAAAAATCTTCTCTTAATTGATTCTCTCCAATCCAAAGATGCTTGATTGATTTTTCAAATTGTTTTCCTTTCTCACTTGATATTTGATTGATTCTTTCTAGTCCAAATATGCTTGATTATGTTTCCAGATTTGTTTTCCTTTCTTGATTAGTGTTAAATTATTTTTTTTTCAATAATTGTGTTCTTGGTTCCTCCAGCTAGATTTCCTTGATAGATACTTCCAAGTCGTACCTTAGCTGGATTGTTTACTTTTTGATGTTTTCCTGTAATTTGTCATCAGTCAAAATATATTCGCACTAACAATTGTGAAGAGGCTAAGTGGCTCGCTTGGGGACTAATAATAGTCTCTGGGTGCCGGCCATGTCTTAGGTACCCTTCTGGAGCGTGACAATATAAGAGGAACTAATATCTCAAATTGAAATTGAAGTGGAAGAAAAGAAATAAGGATAGTGGCACATCAAATCAACTTTGGCTTCTCAAGTAGTAATCTCAATTGACTAATTCTGTTCTAACATTTTAACTAAAGTAACTTCTTTATTCCTCAACATTTGAATGTGATGATCTAAAGTTTCGATTGAAACCTCCTCATAAGATACACTTTCCATCACATCCACATTCTTCAAAAGCATAATCAACGTACGATCGATAATATACTTCTTTAATTAGAAAACATGGAATACCGATTGCGTTGATGCCAATCTTGAAGAAATTTCAACTCATATGTTACTTTACCAAAATGCCTCAAAATATGGCATGGACCTACATGACAAGGAATAAACTTCTCTTTCTTACCAAAATGCATCACACTCTTCATAGTTGAAATTTTCAAGTAAAACTAATCATCAACTTCAATTTGGAGCTCTGTTCTTCTCAAAATTGAATACGGTTTTTATTGGCTTTGGGCAATTATCATATTTTCATCAATGAGCCAACTTTTTTCAAGGCCTCATGAATTGACTCAGACCCTATCAAAGCAATCTCAGTCATTCAAGCTACCCAATAGGAGATTTATATTTCCTATGGTATAGAGCCTCAAATAGAGCCATTTGGATGCTAGAATTTATAACTATTTCTATAGGCAAACTCAATCAAAGACAAATCCCTATTACTTTTAAAGTCAATTGCACATGTCTTTAATATATTATTCTCCAAGGTCTGAGTAGTCCTCTTGATCTAGCCAATCTGTACTAAGAGCATGAATATAGCCAAGCTGCACTAAAAATAATTTCATAATTGATCATATCAATCTTTACTAAGTAAGTTGGGGTGATTCTTTGAAAGATTGAAATCGAGCAATCTCTACATACTCATTTAGCTAAGATGTTCAGCAATGAGAGTGAGTTTGGGGTATGGTTCTAACAAGGTTTCACAGCGTCATATTTTAAAGCAGCATAAGAAATTACAAAGGAAGGATCTTCCCTAGACCTAACAATGCATAAACATGAAAATAGAAGACTCGTAACATATTCATAACCACATCAATAGAAGGCTCCTGATTTTGATGAGTTTAAAGAGACAAAACCTTCCTTGGTGTTACTTACCATCAGAACTAGAAAAGACGCACTACTCAGTTAGATGAACAGTAGAAGCACTAGATAAAGCTTGTCAATGGATCTCTCTACCTCTACTGAAGCAATTAGACAATCCTTCACCTTGTGACTAATCTTACCACATATAAAAAAATTGTCACAACCTACCCTACTGTTACCACCTTAGAGATTCAAGACAAGAGGTCGTACGACGCTAGTTAGATTGCTATGATTCTTGCCCAAATTTGCAAACACTAGCAAGCCTTCTAGTATGGATCGCTAAGGGTAAGCTATATTAAGAAGACAAAGAGCTTCTAAGAAGAAGGGACTTTGATTATGTTGGAAGATGGTTTACAATGCTTGTAATTGGTTACAACTTTCTTGATGCCAAAATGAAAAGCCTTTGGGGGTATTTATACTAAGCCCCCTTCCTAATGGACGGCTAGCATTCATTTAATCCAATGACTAATATTACAAGCCTAGAAAGTTCCTAAGAAATATCTAGATATTTGTACATAAATATCTAAGATATTGGCAAGTTGGCTGCCCAAGGCCGTTCTATACCTTTCTAGAATGTTCCGTGACTCTCTAGTGCAATCTTCAATGTTCTGCAGCACTTTAGGGAGTTCTGGGGCCTTTCGAATCATTCCCGGCGCGCATTCTGTGCTGTTTTGGGCAGATTTTAAGGCGAGACATGACACTACACTCCCTTATATGATTCTTTCTGTATTTCTTTCGCATAGTGTAAGATTTTTTTCTTAATGATTTTTCAAGGACAGGAACACGATACGTCCCTTTATGATCACAGAAAGATTTAAAACGAGATCATCTTTCCCTTTTGATTTCTTGATGATTAGAGTAATTATTTCTCAAATTGATTCTCTTTGCCACCCTCTTTCCCCTGTTTTTATTTAGATTTGTAGGAAATAACCATATGTTGATTCAATTAAGAAGTAGGTTGAGCTAATATCAATATAGAATCACAAAATTTTATATTAGAAATATCAGCACTAGACAAATGATCGACTAGTATAGAATGATAATTATTGTAATCACCATTTTAATTAGCTTCTCTTGAAGCAACATATTTTGAAAATGTATAAGATATGTATTAGAAGGAAACTATCTGGAGTTTCACTGCATAGCATCACTTAAAATTATGAAAGAAGTGAAATTTTATAAATGCCTCATAACTTAGTACCTATAGGTGTGGTGTGCTTGACACCAATGAATAAGACTTTACTTAGTGTGGCTAATCACACATATAAGAATCTTTCTAAATTTTGTGCACTGATACTGATGTATTGTCAAAATACAGCACATTTGATGTCTAAAACTTGAGATTTTGTGTGTTCTTAATGCGACATTTTATAATTTTTATATGTTTTTGTGTTTTTTTACAGGAAAATAGCTTGGCACCATTTTGGGAAAAGTTGCAGGTTTTGTTGGTTTTTGAAGACATACGATACCCTCTATGAGTTGTAGCTCAATATATGAGTCGTTATGGTGGCATCGTGGAGATTTCTAGTGTTGAAGCAAAAACTGAAGTTCGGCCACACGAAATCTTGTTACGAGTTGTGGATCATTCTATGAGCCGTATTGGAAGGTTCAATAGAAATTCTAGTGTTCTCCAGTGTTGGACAAAGTGCTGTAGATATGGACTACAAGAGGACAATATGAGTCGTAGACTAGACTGACTCATGAAGATGTTTTGTAGCATTGAAGTCCAAGATCCAAGAGCTGAACACGAAAGCCCGATTACGACTCGTGTCCCTCGTTACGAGTCGTAACTGCAAGTCGTAGGGTTCGCTAATCAGTTTTTCTAATTATTTTAGGGACTTGTTTGTAAATACTATAAATAGTAAATATTAGGTCATTAAACAAATTTTTGACAGTTTCTCATAGATAATAGCAGAGGATAGAGTAGAGAGAGAAATTAGAGTATTTTTAGTGTTTTAGTTTTGGAGACTAAATTTTGGAGAAGAGAGTCACTTGTGGATTCAAGCCATCTTTCAATCCTGTGATTCTCAATATAAATTGGGTTTTCTTGTTCTTCATTCTTTTTGGGTAAGTGATTAACCATGTCTTCTCTATTCATAGTTTCTTAATTTGCCCAAAGTATGAATGGGTAAACCCACAACTTGGGGTTGTGGGAACCATGAGAATCTAACTTAGAAAACCCAGATTATTTGTAATTCTTAGAATAGGTATTTGTATGTATTAATCAAATCTCTTCATTTTGAATACTTTCTCGTGGTGGCCAATATTAGAACTCACCTAGTGTTACCTTCCAGATTTAGGTGGTAATGAATAGGAAAAGAGATTGATTAACAGGATTTGATGATGTGTTCTCATCTAATCAACCAAACTAGACCAAGGGGAGGTTGACTGGGACTACGAGTAATGGTTATTTTATCACAATATGGAGATTGGCCAAGTTCCCTAGTGAAACTCGACCTTTACCTTTGATCAAAGGGTGTAGAACTTAAATTATCGTATTGCATGATATATTCTAGTTAAGAATTGTGATATCCGGGGATGTTGAGTTAGTGAATCATGGGGAACACAATACCCAAGTTGCTCTTTGTTATTGATTGTCTTCTATTTTAGTTAGTTTAGTTTAATTTCTTATTACTCATTGCAAACATCCCCCTTTTGGGAATTGAGTTAGTTAATATTTGAATTATTTATTAATTAGTGAATCAATTTGTAAAGTCCTATATTCCCTGTGGGATTTAACCCTAACCTTGGTTAGGTGTATTACTTTGATGATCGCTTTGACTTCAAAAGAGAGGTATATCTTGAGTGTGATCAAAGAAAAACAGTGTCATTGCCGGAGAATACGGGAGACGTTGATTTGAATTCACTAGTAGTATAATTTCAAGTGTTAATTTCTTAGTTCTCTTGTATTTTACTTTTGTTTTTTGTGTATTTAGTTTCTTTGTAGGGTATACTAGATGTTATATGCGCAATACAAGGAGTCAAGGCATTCTCTTATCTCCAATTGACTTAGAGATCCAACGGGTTACAAGAAGAATGGCTCAAGCAAATGCTAATATCGCAATTAATAAAGCTATGAATCGGAATGATGATGTTGATGATAGGGATGACAATCCACTACCATTGGAGAATAGGCCACAACCTAGGGACTTCAATAAGAATGCTTATGGATGGAATATATAGATTGAAATCCATGGCCATGGATGTAATTGGAGCTATAGTGTTGCCACCATTATCGGCCGACACTATGTTCACAATTTCAAGTGGATTGCTTCAAATGCTTCAAAATCGTGGTTTCTTTGCGAGTCTACCTTTCGAGGATCCTCATAGCCATATGTATAATGTAGCTTTTGTTTGCAAGAGCATGATGGGGATGCAAAATATTTCCATGGACATTATTGGATTGCGTGTATTCCCTCTATCTCTTACTCGTAATGCAGTGGTGTGGCTAACAGAACTCCCACAAAGCTCAATCATCAGTTGGGAGGATTTACAGAAGACCTTTTTGGAAAGGTACTTCCTGAGGTCAAAGAAGCTGAAATTAAAAGAATAAATCAACAATTTCGAGCAATTACCTGGTGATTCAATTAGTACAACTGGGAAAGATTTACACAATGTTTGAGAAGCGTCCTAGACCACAAAATTATTGACGATGCCTTGGTAGTGATCTTCTACCATACCCTCGATGAAAATAGTCAATCTTATGCTGATATTATAATACAGGGCATGTTCTTGGATCAACCGTTCACAAGGATCGCTGAGAGAATGGAGCAAGTGGTCAAAACCAACCGTGCATGGGGGCAAAGAGAAAGAACTTCTATATAGAATTCTTGTGCCATGAGTATGGGTTTGGAGCAAGCTAAGATCAACGAGGAAATTATGCAATAACTTTCCCAAATTTGAACCGATATGGAGGTTATGATGTAACAAAGTTAAGAAAGAGTGCATGCGGTAGTCTATCAACCTCCTCGAGCGCCTTTCTATGAAAAGAATTATTATGATGAGGATGCTTGTTTTGTAAGCAATCAAACGGTGGGTTTCTTTAATAATACCCAAGGGTCTGATTCGAACTATTGGCGTCATAGTTTCAAGAACCAAGGTCGGAACTACAATCGAGAAGATGTTTATAGAGATAACCGAGGTGGCTATTTTGAGAGGAATAGAGTTCCAGAAGCTAAGTGGGTAGAAGAGATGATTTTAGGAATGATACTTATGTGCCACCCTATAATCGTAATGCCGAGGCTAGTAATTTGAGGATTGAAGAGATGTTTGATCGATTGTTAAAAAAGCAAAGACCCAAGATAAACTCTACGGGGAATGAAGTTTGATATTTCTATCATTAATTCAAAAGGTAGAGTCTCATTCGGTGGCCATTAAGCAACTTGAGTAACAATTCGGTCAAGTTTCCACACAATTAAATCAATCTAGAAAGGTACATTACCAAGCAATACAGTTCAAAATCCAAAGAATGAGGGACATTGTATGGCGGTCACAACTAGGGGAGGTAAGAGTACCATTGATCCTCCGATGCTAGTAGGTGAGGATGATATGCATGAAGATATAGTTGCAAAGAAGGTTGTGAATGAAGGAGAAGAAGGCAATAAAGATGAGGTAAGCGGTGAAGCGGTTAAGGAGTCAGAGAAGTGTGAGATCGTCCCAAGGCTCCTTCTCCCTTTCCCCCAAAGACTTAAACAAAAAAAGGAGAATGGTAAGTTTAAACATTTCCTCTCCTTGTTAAAGCAACTATCCATGTTGGAGAAAATGCTCGGTTATGCTAAATACATGAAGGATTTGGTGACTGAGAAGTTCACAGTAAGCCAAGAGATTTATCAAGAACTCCAACATTGTAGTGCCATTACCACTAAGTCCTTAGTTTAGAAAAGGGAAGACCATGGTGCATTCATCATCTGTTGTACTATTGGTGAAGTAGAGTTTGCAAGGGCTTTGTGCGATCTTGGTGCTAGTATAAACTTATGCGTCTTGCAATCTTCAAAAAGCTTTGTTTGGGTTCTCCTACTCCTACGAGAATAAGGTTGTTAATGGTAGATATAACAATCAAGACACCAGAGGGAATACTTTATGATGTATTGGTGAAAGTTGACAAATTCATATTCCCAGCGTATTTTGTGATTCTTGATTGTGAAGTTAATTTTGAGGTCCCTATTATCCTGGGAAGACCACTTCTGGTCATAGGGAGAGCTTAGGTGGATATGGCGGTAAACTCAGATTTAGGGATGAATGATAAAGAAGTGGTTTTTGGTATTCGCTAATCTATGAAGCATCCAGAAGAATTAAAAAGTGAGGTTTGGGCAATTGAGGAATTCTGAGTACTCAAGATGTCTAAGTTGTGCTTCAACAATAAATCAGGCGCTACTTGGGAGGTAATCCAAGAATTTTTGATGTTCTAGCATAGTTTTGAGTTTATTTTCTGTTTTTGAATTCTAAGTTGATTGTTTGTTTGTGTTTTGATTGCTATTTTTGACATTGGATTTGTTGCATCTAGGGTGCAAGTGCATTTGATGAAGAGTATATAGGTTTAGGACAAAGATTTCAGGTTTTACTAAAATTGCATCTGATCTAGTCCCTATGACCAGGCTTACGAGTCGTATTCCACTTTACAACTCGTAAACCTGTCTCGTGGGGAGTTACACTAAGCATGTTAAGTTTTCACTCCATCTACGAGCCAACTTTATGACTCATAGTCTGAACTACGAATTGTGAATGGGGTTCGTGGAACCCAGGTATGTTTCTGAAATTTTTTCTAAGTGTTGAAGTGGTCTATGAGACTAAGACTTACAAGTCTTGGACCAAGCTATGACTCGTAGTTGGGGTTTCATAAACCCGACCCAGTGAATTTAGAGCATTGACCTGGTAAAGTATAAAAAGGGGTCAAAATTAATTTGATCCCATTTTTTTTACCCTAATTACCGACGTATTGCCCCAAATTTTGTTCCCCCATCATTTTTTGACCATTTTTCTAGTGCCCCAACTCCGTTTCCAGCAAGAAAATCTAGCAACTAGGGTTTCTTGCGCATTCATCTCATTTTTCTTCGTAAAGTTCATCTACATACTTGGTAAGTTTCTTGGTTTTGTTTTGACTTCTAAATTTACCTTATTTTTGGAAGTTTGAGTTGATGAATGTGAATGAGTTGGTATGTGGGCATTTGATTCTTGCTTGAATGTGAATTGTCAATGAGAGACTAGGGTTGCCATGAACTGAATTGTGTGTTCAAGCCCTAAGTGAAGTGCTAAATCCTTGATATTGTAATTGAATGCCTATGATATGATGCTCCTTGTTTGATTGAATTGTTGTTAATGGGTTATGAATGTAAATTGATTCTCAGTACACTGGAGTGTGATTATGTGTGGGCTATATTGACTTAGTCAGAATCATAGGGTGATTGATTCTTGTCGTGTACCTGTTGAACTATACCCCAAGTGATCTTGAATGTGCTTTCATGATTTTTGTGTGTGACTTGGTGGGTAGTGATATAAGTACATGTTTGAATGAATTTGGGAAAGAATAAAATTATTGGTTATTGATTGCTAAATCCTATTCGATGGGGTACATTTGATTTAAAATCATGTTTGGGGTACGGGTTAATTTGTGCTTAACATATGAGTGCTCGTATACTTGCTTCGATGCTGTTAAGATAGTATTTGAATTGTTCGTAGGGTCCATGTAATGAATTGAGGTACATTAGGTACCTGGAAAATCTTTTTCACGAGAGTCTTTTATGACTTGTAGATGAGTCTACAAGTCATAACTAGTGGGAAAATCCAGTGATTTGATATTTTGAATATTCCTCATGCAAGACCTTCTATGAGTTGCAGATCACTCTACGAGTCATAGATAGCTCCCGTGGACTCTTGCCTGTTTTGATTTTGTTTCCTGGAACATTATACGAAACCTGTTTACAATCTGTAATCCAAGTTACAAGTCGTAACTGGGTTCTGTACCACCATCTGGTGTTTTATTTTGTTGTACACTTCTGGTGTACGGGACCCTTTTACTACTCGTAGTTCCAACTATGACTCGTAACCGGTTCTCATGGTACCTAACTACAACTGATCCAATGCACTTTTCTTGTTTTTCATTTGTTAATTGTTGGGGCTTATTATGGTTTACCTATTTTTGAATTGTAGGAAATATGGCCCCAAAAGGAAAACTCTCAAAGATTGAGACATTTAAAAAAAAACTCATTGATGAGCCTTTAAATACAGAGCATTCGGGTAATGAGCAGACCTAGTTGAGCGGGTCAATGGAGATTTATGACACCCCATCCTGATCCAGTAGCACCTCGACCATAGATAAGAGCTGTTACTAGAGCTGGGCAACCTCAGGCTAAGATCATCAGTCCTTCCCAGTCTGATGAAGAAGGTAGTGAGGAGACTGGGAGTAGCTTGCCCTAGGTAACTAGGTCTAGAGATAAGCACAATTCAGAGGAGGGATCCCAAGATAAAGGAGATTCCTAGTCCTCCATCGCCCCATTATCTTCTTCAGCACCGGATCCTATTACTCACCGGTGGGGTATCGAGGGTATGGCGGCCATACTTATAGAGTGTATGCAGCCAAAGGGCCAAGGCAAGATTATACGATCGATATATAAGGAGCCCCGGGTGATTTCTGATGGATTGAGCCATGTCCCAGGACTGGAGGACACAATAACATGATATGGCCCCAAGTGGTTGATAGATAAGCTTGGATGATATGCCCCGCTTATGGTGCAGGAGTTCTATGCAGCTTACGCAACCACCATTCTTCGTGATCTTCCCAAGGGGAAGAGACCACTCACACAACCGAGATTGAGAGAGGTACTAGTGAGAGGGCAGCTGGTCAATATTTTAGAGGAAACGATCCACCGTGTACTTTTTAGTCCTGAGTATCGAGCTCTGAGATTGACGATGGAATTGGATTACAGATTGAGGCAGGCTAGAACTTCATTGATTTCAAAGGATTTGGTATAGAGGACAAAGTTGTTGAGATGGATGGCCGGTCACATTGCTGAGCATGGTCCAGAGCCTGCTTGGGTCACCACACATACAGTCTCTATTGTGAAGGCGTCACTCTCTTTCCCGACCAAGTTCTGGTGGGCTGTGGTTAGATCTCGCATCTGACCTATACTAGCAAATAACACACTTACACCAGAGCGAGCGTTACTGGTTGTCATCATCTTGGCCGGCTATGATATTGATTGGGCTTGACTCATAGAAGAGCAGATTCATGAGTAGGCGCTCAAGAGGGCCACTTGTATGCCATTTTTGATCTTGATCTATAGACTCCACATCATGTCCAAGGTGTAGATATTGCATCATCATGGCCACTTGGTATTGGCCCTACAAACTCTAGATCCTGGTCTGATAAAGGCTATTGAGAACCCTGTGGCACTTCAGAGGATACAACATCCTCCTATGCTTGAGACGTTTTCTCCAGAACCACCACAGAAGGTGCTTACTACTACTCCAACTGTTGCTACTGATGAGAGACCCCAGCAGCCTGAGGCAGTCGATGTTGAGTGAGGGTCCCACTATAGTTGCTCCTGCACCAGAGGCTACTACATCACAGACTCCTACATCGGGCATGGTTCACGTGTTCACGGTTTCTATTCAGGCCATGGCGTAGCGGTTATCACGGACTGAGGCTCAGTTGTCTCGGCTCATTCAGCAGCTTAGGCCATGGTTCTGCCAAACTATTGCGGACTCAGAGGAGCAATGGAAGGCATTCACCATATCTACTATTTAGGAACGTGTTTCTATGATGGATGCCCACACTGATGCCTTTGAGGATAGGGTGCAGAAGAGGTTAGCCGAGGCCCGTCCATCAGATCTGTTAGCCATAAATGAAGAGATTGAAAAACTTAGGGCTAACATGACTTCCTCACTAGCGGCGCCAGTTATAGTTCCAGAATCTATACCTTCGGATCCGCTATTTGATCTATTTGCCATGGAGGATCCCACATAGCCTTCCCATGGGAAGAGACCCCTTATGGAGGGTGATGAGATAGAGGAGAGGCATGTCTATCCAAAGATCTCCGAGGTTGATGATGAGTAAGCAGAAGATGAGCTCGGATTGGCCTTGAGGATATTGAGGTGAGAAGAGGAGTTGAGGCTAGCCCAGGAGCATGATACAACGATGGGTATTAGCCCTTCTGGTTCAACTGCTGCGTAGACTACCCCACAAGAGGGAGATGATCAGATGCAACACGAGACGGGTGCTTAGGCACCAAGATATGTGTTTTTCTTACAGCTTGTATTTAGTTTGATTTTGATGTAGTTCATTGAGGACAATGTACAATTTTTTCAATGGGGTGTGCGCAGTTATGGACTTTGGTGAAGTCTGAGTAGCTTATGGTCCATAACTACCCCAAATTTTGATCCAGAGATTTTCTATCATGTGTTCCTTTTCCTCGTGGATATTTAATTTTTGTTGAACTAGCTTGTTTAGAAATTTTGGATAATATTTTTAGCATGTAGTGCTTGAACTTATGACATGTACCATGTTTTGATGATTATTTTGAAATATTTTGAAAATTAGTACCCGCCACAATTTTTGATTAGTAGTTAAATGACAACCATGCATATTTGGATGTTTGGTAATGTTTGTCTTGATAAGTGAGGGTAATTGAGATATGAAGCACGATTTGTG
Organism: Solanum ossicruentum; assembly: GCA_025774065.1. Lineage (NCBI taxonomy): Eukaryota > Viridiplantae > Streptophyta > Magnoliopsida > Solanales > Solanaceae > Solanum > Solanum ossicruentum. The sequence goes on from JAOTQR010078238.1 coordinate 31,626, forward strand.
AGTTTCTTGTTGATAATAGATGCAATGCCATGTGTGAGTGAGCTTATTTTGCCAGATTCATCCATATTTTGTGATAATTTAGAACTTGACATGTTACTCTGAGTGGATTGTAGGTTAAATGGATTAGGAGGTGATCCTAGGCCTTTGTTCTTTAAATTAGTCCACTTTAGCCTTAAATAACCAACCAAATGATGTTTTATCCCTTGTTCAAAAAATATGAACCTTGCATGTACCACTTCTTTCCGAAATACCTAATTAGCCTAGCCTTGTCTAGTGATGAACCTTGAGATTGACTCTAGTCTTATAAACCTTGATTGAGGCAAAATACCTAAGTTGAGGGTGGCTACGAAAAGTGATACTGGTTTGGGGAATAGATATTATGTACTTCAATATAGGCTAAAAGCCTAAGTTGAGGATGGTAGGTGTAGGGGTGAAATCACAAAATTAAGGTGGTGAGTTGGGAATGAGTAGAAAAAGAAGAAAATCATGTACCGGGAGAATGAAAAAGAAAAAGATGTCTTAGGTTGAGATTAAAAGCAAAATGACTTGTGAAAATGAGGAAACAGCTGAAAAATTAGAAGAAAATACTCGAAAAAACTTGAATATAAAGAAAAAGGGAGAATAAGGTGAAATAATTGAGTTGGTGAGGTGAAATTGGTGAAAATAGGGTTCAAGAATGGTCTTTAGTCATTATGTTTCCAAAAATGCCATACCAAAGCTCATGAGCCTAACTTACAAGCCTAGAAAGTCCTAGAGTGATCCTAGTCCAGCTAATTGAAAATCCAAGTTATGAGCATAGGGCCATGCCTATGGTATTAGTCAATATGCATGAATATCTTTGTGAGTGTGTTATTTGGGACTTCTTTATGTGAGGGTATATGCATTGTATTGTTAGCACTTGACTTGTTCAGTGATTGTGGATTATGTATATTCCCTTACTTGCCATAGTTGTGTTGCCAGATGCATCATTGTGTCTTGGTTTGCGAAAATAGCTATCTGATCTTATTTTGAAAAGTTGGTTTGGGCACCTGAGCCTGAATTGTACAAGGTATATGCCATGAAGTTATGTTCTGTGTGTTGCTATGTTATCTAGTTAGATTGAGTTGTTGCTTGAGGACAAACAATAATTTTAAGTTGAGGATGTTGATGTGTTGTCAAAATACAACATATTTGATGCCTAAAACTTGAGATTTTGTGTGTTCTCAAAGCGACATTTATGGTTTTTATGTGTTTTTGTATTTGTTTTTACAGGAAAAGCAGGTCCACACCATTTTGGGAAAAATAGTAGGTTTTGCTGGTTTTTGAAGACATACGAGACCCTCTATGAGTTGTAGCTCAATATACGAGTCGTAGAGGTGGCCTCATGGAGATTTTTAGTGTTGAAGCAAAAATTGAATTTCGTCCACATGAAATCTAGTTACCAGTCGTAGATCATTCTACGAGCCGTATTGGAAGGTCCCATAGAAATTTTCAGTGTTCTCCAGTGTTGGACCAAGTGCTGTAGATATGGACTACGAGAGGATAATACGAGTCGTAGACCCTACTACAACTCGTGAAGATGTTTGATAGCAATGAAGTCCAAGATACAAGAGCTGAACAGGAAAGCTCGACTGCTACTCGTGACCCTAGTTACAAGTCGTAACTGCAAGTTGTAAGGTGCGCCGACTAATTTTTTTAATTATTTTAGGGACTTATTTGTAAAAACTATAAATAGTAAATATTAGGTCATTAAGCGCAGTTTTGATAGTTTCTCATAGATAACAGCAGAGGATAGAGTAGAGAGCAACAAATTTGAGTATTATTAGGGTTTAATTTCGGAGACTAAATTTTGAAGAAGAGTGTCACTTGTGGATTCAAGTCATCTTTCAATCTTGTGATTCTCAATATAAATTGGGTTTTCTTGTTATTTAATCTTTTTGGGTAAGTGATTAACCATGTCTTCTCTATTCATAGTTTCTTTATTTGCCCAAAGTATGAGTACCTAAACCCACAACTTGGGGTTGTAGGAACCATGAGAATCTAACTTAAAAAACCCGGATTATTTGCAATTCTTAGAATGGGTATTTGCATGTATTAATCAAATCTCTTCATTTTGAATGTTTTTTGTGTAACGCCTAGTAAAATTATCAAAACACCCCTAGAATAGATATGTGCACATAACATGTCTTCCCACGCTCCATTTGCGAATCCGAGATCGGATATGCATTCAGCATGGAAAGTTGAGTGGAAAAATGGACTCGTTTAAATTTTAGAGCCATCGGATAGAAAAATAAGTTCTCGATCCAAGACAAAAAATAGTGGTTGCGCGCGCCCAAGGCGTGACATGCCTGGGACGCGAACACGGCTTGTGTTTTTTTAAAATTTTTTGTTTTATTTTGAGGGGAATTCCGATAAATTTCCAACCCCATCTAAGTTCAATAAATGAATATAAGAGATCTTTTATATCAAGCCAAGTCCAAAAAATTTCTACCAAATAAATTTTCGTATAAGTTGATAGAAGGGTCAACTTCAACTGACTATATCTCCTAAAGTATAATGAGTTAGGTGACCCATAATATATCAAATCAAATATATTTGAATTAGCTTTCCAACAGATCCAATTTCATCTTATATAAGAGTTCGGAGTAGAAAGTTATGACCATTTTAATGAAGAGTGCAGAGCTTTCTGAAGGTCCGCGTGCAGAGCTCGTCACGGACCCTTTCTGGAAGAGATAAATGACGTTTTCATTTTTATTTTGAGGGAACTTTTATCCTAAAACCTTTGGGGGTCTATTTAAGGTCCCAAAATGCATAAAACGCTAATTTTTATAATTAAAAACCCTCTCCTTCACTCTTAAACATAAACGCTCAAAAACATCAAGAAAGTCATAAAGTTAGGATTAACTTTCAAGATTCAGCCTCAAGGAAAGCTATTCTTCATAAATTTAAATCTATCCAACCCGAATTTCTTCATCTATTCATGAATATATAATGAAATATTAAATCATAACCTAGGGTTTCAAGAAAAAAATTCAAAAATTTCAAGAAATGATTTATTGATTCTTCTTCATCAAGAATTAGGGTTCTTCATCAAGAACTCTAAATATTCTACATCAAGAATTCAAGAATCAAAGAGAATCTCTTCAAACAATGCTTTCCAAGTTCTTCCACTCGAAAAGAACTATCAATATCGAGGATTTTCTCCAAGAAAGATAGTATTCAGAAAATTTCGATTGTAATATCAATTTTTCAGGTATGTAAGGCTAAACTAAAAGCATGAGATTATTCTCTCATGTGCCCCATAAATGGTCTTAGAAGAGAGTTGAAAGTTCTTGAGTCTACATGCATGAATCTTGATTATTTTCTTGAAAGTTTATATTTCATACATGTATTTTCATATGTTGATGATCATCATAAACTTGCTTTCTTGAATTAAATATTTTCATGAGATATTGCATAAAACCTATGTATTAACTTTTAAAAACATGCATGAAAGAAGATAGGGATGAGTCTAAAGCCTAGAATGGGAGAGTCGATTGTGATTGTGATGTGAGAATGATGATGAGTTGGTAGAACTTGATAGCCCCTTGAGTCTCCATAAATGAACTATAACAATTTATCTATTCGATAGTTCTCTAATGATTATTCTAAGCCTGGAGATACTGATTAAGATGTTGATTGATGAGATGATTAGAGTCTCTATAAGACATATTGAAAGATTGCACCTCCATGAGGCAGATTGAGATGTTTGGATTGAGATAGTTTGATTGGATAGATTGTTTTATAAGCATTGAGTCATGGGAGGAGTATCGAGCACCAAAAGAATAAGAGTTAAACCAACTCAGATTCGTCATACTACGTAGCCGAGCGTAGGTGAGGATTAGGACCATCACATTATATTATGTTAAGGTTTCCTCTGATTAAAGTCCCTAAAATCAGTAGAGGACTTATAGATTTGTTGTCTCCATTTGGACTTATCCTTATGGTTTCGATTCATTTTCTACCTGGAAAGTATAGAACGACTGTGGCAACATCAGCGTGATTGTTGTACAGTCACTGGCTTATAGGTGATTGTTGTAGGATAAAAAGCTCCTAGAAAGTTCTCTAAACTGAGTAATCTGAGTCGAGATGAGATGAGATGAGTTGAGATGAGATGTGATGGGTGAGTTAAGTTGAGTTCCTTTGAGATGAGTCCTTCTGAGATTAGTCTGATTTAATTGATGAGTTGATTGGTTGATGAGTCACTTGACTACTCTTTATTCTTGCTTTAGATAGACATTTGACATGTTGATTGTTATTATTTTGAGTCGATTGTTGTTTCTATATTATTCTACCTGTTTTGCTTTCATTCAGCTATTTTACATACCGTACATTCCACGTACTGATGTCACTCTGGCACTGTATTATTTCTTAATGTAGATATAAGATTTGGAGATCATTAACAGTCTTATCGTTGAGGATCAAAGCCTCTCCTACTTGGGAGGATTCATTATATTTATTTTATCTTATTTTAGAGTTAGATACTTATTAGTTTTATTTTGATTGAGGTGGTCATATGTCTGTCATTGGAACCACCTAACAGTGATGGAGGCTTCATAGACTAGAGTCAAATTTGACGTTAAGACTTGTTGAGCTGGTTTCTTTCCTAGCCTTTTTATTTATAATATTATTTTTGAGACTAAATGATGATGTGCCCATTTTCTTCCTTGTGTTTCCGCTGATTAGTAGAATGTATGAAATGAATGAATGTGATGTGACCAAGTGGTTCGCTTGGGGACTGGCAATAGTCTCTGAGTGCCAGTTATGTCTAAGGTACCCTCCCGAGACATGACAAACTTGGTATCAGAGCACAAAGTTAAAGTATCCTAGGGAGTCTATGAAGCCGTGTCTAGTAGAGTCTTATTTATAAGTGTGTTGTACACCACACATTATAAGTAAGAGATTATAAGACATTAAGAATTATTACACTTCTTTCATAATCTAAATCGTGCGATAGATCTATTCTCTAAGAAACCTATGATGATTCATGTGTTGCTTTAAACCTTTCGACTATGCCTTGTTCACGAAGTGATAGAGAGAATATGTTCAAACTTTTATCGATGAGATCCCCTGCGATAAAGTAATCAGAATGGTAGAGAGGCTGCACCAGGCTTAAGAGCAGCTGACTAGTGTGCTAAGTTGATTGACTAGGAAAAATGCATTATTACACATATGAATTGTGTGTTTGAGTTAGCTCTAGATGTACCCAGACCTTATTATTCAAGCTGATGTTACCCATGAGAGAGAAACGTACATCTCCAAAAGAGTTTAATACTACCACCTAAGAGTGAGATGTGAGGTCTTATAAACCTTGAGTAGAACTGAATCATCCTAGAGTTAGAAGGATGATGATGGAAAAAAAGGATGAGATAGCAAGAGTAATGGCTGATTGAGGCTTGTAGTTAGAGTTATGTACCTATTAGGTAAGTAATGAGGTGATATGTTGATTGCCATAAGTTTGATAAAAGAGTCATAAGTACCCTGTGATTTTCATAATGAGATATAGAGGAAGAGTTATTGTTAGAATGTGATAGACTGAGCTCAAACTAGAAGGAAGTTTATGTTGATGTATTGTAGTATTCATACTATTGAGGGTGAAGTGTAGATGTGAATAGGGGAAAAAAGTGCTTTTTAATATGATAGACCTAAATTAGGCTTATGAATTTCAAGTGACAGCTCATGAGATTCATCGAGTTATGAGCCTTAGTCAGATAAAGAGATATGACTGAATAGGTGAGTGGTATTGAGTTATAAGGAAAGTGATGTTATGGGCAGAGCATAAGTGCCCCTTAGGTAAGACGAGTGAAACGAGGATAGCTCAATAGATAAGAAGAGACTTGAGATGTGTACCCATGATTGTATAAAGATGTGTGAAGCTCTAAGCTATGACCGCTATAAGAATTTAGATAGTATATTTTGAGTTGACAATGTAGAGTAGGTTGATATAAGCATTCTTTGTCATCACGAGCAACTAAGTTGATTGGGATGTATGGATAGACGATGATGAGTTTTTCACTTATAGTCTAAATCCCACACAAATGAGTTTATGATAGCATAGAAGTTGAGCGTTTGCAGGAAAAAGAAGAGGTTTAGATTGTAAGAGTTGTGGGATGTGGTTATGTACACGATTAAGAGTAGCAAATATATAGAGATGTTTCTATAAAGACAAGAGGAAGCTGAGAGTGGTATTTTTGAAGAGAGTCTTAATGTCTAATTTATTTATGCGACTATAGAATGATAGAAGAGTTTAAGACGCCTATTCTTGTGAATAGTGATTCCTCGATCTTGTGACAGTATATGTTTATAGCCTAGTAGAAGGAATTGATTCGCAAAACTTGAGAGATGACGCTTGAGCTAAAGGGGAGATATTGATATGATAGATCAAAGTAGATCTTGAGTGTTCGATGGTGATAGGTTGATTTGGATGAGGCATTAATTTTTTTGACCTCGTAATATTCCTTATACTTCAGTGAAGATGATACTCTATTTCCATGTAGTATACGACTACCATGCCCATGGCCTAGTCCCATATACCACTTATTGATTGTTATTTATGTTGAATTGTGAGGATGAAAAGTGATGAATTCATTCATTAACTTTGATCATACTCCATGGATCTAAGAGTTTTCAATCCTATGTTGAATGAGATGCAACCTGAGTTTTACACTACGTATAGTTCTGTGAACTCAGAATGAGTCTTGATAGATGAGGGAGATTGTACTTCATTATGAATGTCCTCAAATAAGATTTCTCCACTGAGTCGTGCTAATGATCGTTCATTCCAAGTTCTTTGAGTGATCCTGTCTTCACATGTCTTGGTAGAAATGTTGATGATAGTAGAGGAGTGATGGTTGATGGGAGAGAGTGAGAGTTATTCATTTTGATGTTATGTTATGCATGCACTAACCTTCGACTTATTATGTCATTGTTGATGGTAAGATGTAGAGATGACGAGTTCCCCTTGGTCCAAATAGTGATGCTGATAGTAGTAGACGGAGAATGAGGGTAGATAAGGAGGAGTGTATATATCCTTATTGTGACATTAGTTGTACTTGTGTCATATAGGGGTAGGGATAGGGAAGAGGTGAGAGATGAGACTTTATTACGTGCAATAAATAGGTAAGAGTATGTTGGTGTGTATTTGAGTGGGAGCTCATTGAATGGTGGAGGTAGAAGTTCCAAGTACGCTTGAAAATTCTAAGACAAAGTTGAAGTGGTTAGAGTAATAGGCTTGAATGCGTGGTTATTGTTATGCGACTATTGATGACAAACTATCGAAGACTTCATAATAGTGAAGTAATGAAGAGGACTAGTGATTTTTTAATGAAAAACCCCTATGGAAGTATAGAGATAAGTATTGAGGATTAGCTTTGTATGAATATGATAATCTTAAGGGTAGTAGCTTGAGGATCAAAAGTAGGCTTGAATGGAATAAGAGGATGTAGATAGGTAGAGAGTTGAACAGGAGTTATAAGCTTAAGTTGATATAGTAGAGTGGAATGAAAGGAGCACAATTGAGATGAGGTGTTAAGCTTCAGAGTTGTACATAAAGTCTAATGTATCAATGGTCCCATTATCGATTAGAGTTGATGGTTTCCTTCCTGAGTTCATAGGACTGATTGTCGAAGTATTTAAATGATTCGAATTGATTGAGTTTCGACATTCCATTCATGCTTGATGGTGAAAATGTGTAAAAGAGTATCTCTACTCGTGATCTGAACCAATTTGTCTATTCTGAGTGACTTGCGATTGTTTAGATTGGTTGATTGAGTATTCAAAAGAGTCTTGATTGTTATTCGTGCCTGATAATAAGAATATTGAAGGTAATGCCCTTACCCTTAACTAAATTGATTGTCTTTTCTTGAGTTGATTGTCTATTCTTGAGTCTGAATTGAGATTTTGATAGTGATGAGGTGTCAAAAGATTGACTGATAGATATGAATGTTGAGATGGGTTTTGAGTCTTTCATACCTTGATATCAAACTCATCATTCGGATAATCCCAAAGGGGAGGTGATGTAACGTTCGGTAGAATTACCAAAATACCTCCTGAATAGAGATGTGCGCGTAACATGTCTTCCCATGCTCCATTTGTGAATCCAAGACCGTATATGCATTCAACATGAAAATTGAGTGAAAAAATGGTCTCATTCAAATTTTAGATTCATCGAATCAAAAAATAATTTTTCGATCCAAGACAAAAAACAGTAGTTGTACGTGCCCAAGGCGCGACGCGCCTGGGAAGCGAACATGCCTTATGTTTTTTTTAAAATTTTTGTTTTAATCTGAGGGGCATTCCAGTAAATTTTCAACCCCTCCTATGTTCAATAAACGAATATAAGAGATCTTTTACATCAAGCCAAGTCCAAAGAATTTCTACCGACTAAGTTTTTGTATGAGTTAATAGAAGGGTCAACTTCAAATGACCATATCTCATAAAGCATAATGATTTAGGTAACCCATAATATATTGAATAAAAGTTATTTGAATTAGCTTTCTAGATCATATAATGTCCTCTTAATCAAAGTTCGTAGGAGAAAGTTATGACCATTTTAGTGAAGGAGTGCAGAGCTGTCTGAAGATCCGCGCCCGGAGCGCATCTCTGACCCAATGCGGACCCTTTCTGGATGAGATAAATGATGTTTTTATTTTTATTTTGAGGGTACTTTTATCCTAAACCCTGTGGGCATCTATTTAAGGTTCAAATGCATAAAACATCAGTTTTCATAATCAAAACCCTTCTCCTTCACTCCTAAACATAAACGCTTAAGAATTATCAAGAAAGTCATCTTATGGTCCGTGAACACATCCACATGCACTCCATACAAGTAGTGACACCAGATTTTGAGTGCGAATACCATCACCGCTAACTCAAGATCATGAGTTGGATAATTACTCTCATGAATCTTAAGTTGTCTGGAGGCATAAGTTATCACCTTCCCTCTTTGCATCAACACACATCCTAATCTAACTCTTGAAGCATCGCAGTAGATCACAAAATCTTCTGTTCTATCGGGCAAGGTTAGGATTGGTACAGTAGTTAGTCTAGTATTTAGCTCTTGAAAACTTTTCTCACACTCATCGGACCACTGACACTTGACCTTTTTCTGCGTCAACGTTGTCAATGTGCGGATAAGAAAGAAAATCTCTCAACAAATCGACGATAGTAACCTACCAACTCTAAGAAACTCCTTTCTTTATGTCAGTTGGAGAGGTTGGTCTGGGCCAGTTCTTAACCACTTCAATCTTTTGAACATCCACTTGAATACCTCACCAGAGATAATATGGCCTACGAAAGCCACAAATTTTATCCAGAATTCATATTTTGAAAACTTTGCATACAACCCATGGTCCTTAAGAGTTTGAAGGACGATTCTGAGGTGATTTGCATGCTCCTCTTCATCTCTTGAATACTCCAAAATATTATCAATAAACACAATTAAAACCATGTCCAGATGCTATCGGAACACCCTATTCATTAAATCCATAAAGGCTGCAGGTGTATTTGTCAACCCAAAGGACATAACTAAGAACTCAAAATGGCAATATCTAGTCCTAAAGGCTGTCTTTGGAATGTCACATTCCCTTACTTTCAACTGTTGATAACCAGATCGGAGGTCTATCTTTGAGAAATAAGAGGCACCCTGAAGTTGGTCAAACAAGTCATCTATCCTTGGGAAATGATACTTGTTCTTTATGGTGACCTTGTTTAATTGCCTATAGTTAATACACACTCTAAGAGACCCATCTTTCTTTCGCACGAATAGGACAGGGGCACCCCAAGGAGAAACACTCGGCCTTATGAAGCCCTTTTCTAACAAATCTTTTAACTGCTCCTTCAATTCTTTCAGTTCAGCGGGGGTCATCGAATAAGGTGGAATTGAGATAGGTTGGATATCAGCAAGAACATCAATCTCAAAATCAATCTCCCTATCAGGAGGAACTCCGCGCAGATCCTTAGGAAACACTTTTGGAAACTTATTCATGATTGGAACTGACTCAAGAGTTGGGGACTCAACATCATCGAACTTAACTCTCACAAGGTGGTAAATACACCCTTAGCAATCATCTTTCTAGCTCTAAGGTATGAGATAAACTTTCCTTTAGGTGCTACAAAATCACCCTTCCACTCTAGAATCGGCTCATTTGGAAATTGGAACTTAACGATTCGGGCTTTACAATCAATGGAGGCATAACAGGCATGGAGCCAATCAATGCCGAAGATCAAATCAAAATCAGTCATATCTAACTCAATCAGATCGATGATAGTATCCCTATGATGGATGGACACTACACAAGCTCTATAGACTTTCTCAACCTGAATAGACTCACCACTGGAGTAGAAACATCAAAGGGTTCAAGAAGACTCTCAGGGGTTCTATCTGGCCACATAAGGAGTTACAAAAGATAATGTGGCACCAGGATCCATCAACACATAACAATCAATAGAAAAGACTCGAATCATACCCGTCACAACATCTGGGGAGTTCTCCTGATTATGTCAACTGCCCATGGCATACAAATGGTTTGTAGCTCTGCCTGTGCCTGAAGTGGTGCCTCTATGATTTCCATTAGATGGTGGGGCTGGTGCAGAAGATTGATCCTGGTCAGCTCACTTTGCACTCTCTCTGATAGTGGTCTGCTTGGCCACATTTGAACATATATCACTCCTTTCATGGCATCTACCTATGTGCAACTTGCCACATGTACCACAGGGTGGTTTACCTCGTGAACCTTGAGCCCCACTAGCTTGTGACTGAGACCCACAGGCTCTAACATTCTGAGACTTTTGATTATTTCTGACTCTAGGTGCAAGTGCACTAGCAGATGATGGTGCTTGAAATCGATTTCCATTACCTTTCTTCCCAACCTTATGGTTGGATGTCTTAGCTTTCTTGCTTCTGAACTCTTCCCTACTATGTTGCCTCTTCTCATCAGCTTGTTGCATGAACATCATCAATCTCCCAATATCCATATCACTCACGAGCATTACTCCCCTCCCATCTCTCTTTGGCCCTCTATTCAACCCATCAACATACATCCCCATCCTCTCCCTCATATCAGCAACTATATCCGGAGTATAGCGAGATAATTGCGTGAACTTCAGCCCATACTCTTATATAGCCATAGAGCCCTGTTTCAAGTTCAAATCACCTTCACCTCTCTCCTTTCCATTGGGAAGAAACGTCCCAAGAAAGATTCCTCGAACAAAGCCCAAGTCATCACGGGGGCGTTCTCCCTTGTAACCTTCTTCCACTGCTCGTACCACAGTCTAGCCAGCCCTTTTAGTTGATAAGCAGCCAACTCCACTCTATCAGCAGCATCCACATGTATCACTTAGAACACTTTATAAAGTTCCTCCACATAGTTCTCAGGATCCTCAGTGGATGCAGACCCTGTGAACTCAGTCGGATTTATCCTTAAGAATTCCCGGACTCTAGAAGTGTCATGGGCATCCTGTTGGGCCGCTCTTAGTCTCGCAGCAGGTGCTGTGATAGCCTAGGCTAGAGTTTGGATAGTCGACGAAGCTCAGCATTAGAGACCTCACCTTGCGAGGGCTGTGCAATAGGGACAGTTTGTTTTATGGGCACCTCATGTACTTGAGGCTCAAGTGGATTGACATTCTGTCGGGCGGGATGTCCTCTACCTTTGACGCTCTTCTGGGAGGCATGATCACAATTCTGCGTCGTGTAAAGTATGAATTAGAATAAAACCTTCATAGAGTATAGCTCTATAGCACGATTTAGAACATGAATGAAGGGAAATAATTCCTAATATCCTATAGCCTCCTGTTTATCAAGTGTGGTCGACAACATACCTATAAACAAGACTCTACTAGACACGACTTCATAGACTCCCTAGGACACTTGAACTTGTGCTCTGATACCAAGTTTGTCACGCCCCGGGAGGGGATCCAAGACGTGGCCGGCATCCAAAGACTATTGTTAGTCCCTAAGTGAACCACTTGGCCTCATCATATTCATTCAATCAACAATCTTACTAATCAGCGGAAGATAAGGAAGAATAAATGGGCACATCTCATCATCTAGTCTCAACAATAATATAGAAAAAGGCTAGTAAAAGA
>JAOTQR010078239.1:0-11450 GCA_025774065.1 Solanum ossicruentum
TACTCTACATCAACAACTCAAGTATACTATTCGGATTCTCATAACAGTCATAACTTAGAGTCTCACCCATTTGTACACAGTCATGGTTACATAACCTAAACCTCTTAAGCCTCCTCTTTCCTAGTGCTTCTCCCTTAATTTGCTATCTCTATCTAGGGGGTACTTCTACTCTACTCCTCGTACTATGCTCCTTGTAAGCCAATATCTTAATCATTGAACACGCACTACAGCAAGACTCTTAGCTTAAATCTCCAACAAGGACTATCATTATCATCATACTATCTCCTCTTTAACACTACTCCTAAAAAAATTCAAGCTTAGGGTCTAGTATTAACATGTGCATTCATCACATACCTCTCTAATGCCAACTTGCAATTACTAGGTAAGAATTTAGAGAATATAATGCTACTAAAATCTCATAGCGAATAGTCCATATACACATTCCCTCTTCATAACTCATGTACCACTCACTTGTTCACTATATCTCCTTATCGGTCTAAGCTTATAACTCTATGAATCTCATGAACTCTCATATATAATCATAAGCCTAATTTTGATCTATCATATAAAAAGCACCCTTTTCCCTTCTTTAAGAGCTACACTTCACCCTCAATAGTATAAATAATACAACACATCAACATACACTTCCTTCTAGTTTAGGGCATGCTCTAACACATTCTGACACTAACTCTCTCTCTCTATATATATACACCTTATCTCATCATGACAATCATAGGATACTTTTGACTTTTTCATCACACTTAAGGCCATCGACTCATACCTTTACTAGTTACTTAATGGATACGCATCCTTAACTATAAGCCTCAAATAATCATCACTCTTACTATCTCATCAAAATAACATAGGCATAACTCAATACGAACAAACATAACCACGCACGATAAGAAAGAATAAATAAAAGGAAGTTTCCTAACAGTCTTCATAGCCTCTCAAAGATAAGTACGGACGTTTTTGCACCGATCCATGAGACTCTACTAAGACTCGGCTTGTATTCACATGGGACCTACAAACCTGGCTCTGATACCAACTGTCATGATACGAAATTCAGGCGTGATGGCACTCGTCTTATCCCACCAAGACAAGTCAGCCTATAACCCAACTATAACATTAAAATGAATAAGAATAAAAGTTCAATTACGGACATTAATTCAACTTAATGAAAATCCCCCAAAACCTAGTTGTCACGTGCACAAGCTTCTAATGTAGTATAATAGAATCGAATGGAAACCAAAATATCAAATGATATTGTCTCTACAATAGAACAAAATCATAAATAGGGGTAAGAAGTTAGTTGGGATGGCATACAACTACCTCTCACAATCTCTACAGGAAGCCTTGGACAAGGAAGAGTGAAGAGTATCATGACAATCCGGGCTCGCAACCTACAAAATTGTTAAAGCAAGGGGGTGAGCACAAAATACATGGTACTCTGTAAGTGAACTAATAAACACAAAGTTTAGTAGCATAGAATACTGGTAGTCCCCAACACTCCCACCAAGTCCCCACAACTACAACCTAACTCACAACCTTCATAATTACACCATTCGAAAATACTATGATCAAAGCCTATGATAGTCTAATCCTCATTTATTCCACTCACAAGTCATAGGGAAAAGTTCTACAATTTATCAAGTTCCCTCTAATTCATCAAGTGTCATCAAATCAATACCAAAACTAATCATATAAAGATATAAACAAGCCAGTGATATAATGAATAACCAATCTTAATAGCACTCCATAAAAATCATAACAAGCCAGAGCATTATGGGATGAAAGTGAATGCCATGAGATGTAATGCAATGCAATGCAATGTCATATAGAATGATGCATGTCTGTCCTTCAATACTTCACCCAGCTTTTCTACCCAATCTTTCCGGCTGGCATTCATGGTCTTTTGCAATATCTACTTCACCTCCCGGTAGGATACCTCAACCTGCCCGCTGGTTTGCGGGTGGTATGTTGTGGCCACTTTGTGCCGTATCCCATATTTGGACAACAAGTTCTTCGCTATTTGATTTATAAAATAGGGGTCGCCATCACTGATAATGGCCCTTGGAGTACCAAACTGTGCGAAGATGTTCTTTTGAAGGAACTTGCTTACTACCTTAGCATCATTGGTTGGAAGGGTTGTTGTTTGTACCCATTTGGAGACGTAATCCACAGCTAGCTATCAGAATATAATGGCAACCGAATGATGGTGGGAATGGCCCCATAGAAATCAATGCCCCAAACATCAAAAAACTCCACTTCCAAAATATTGTTTAAGGGCATCTCATGCCTCGGGATATAGCACCTGTCTTCTGGCAAGCATCACAGGCACTGGAGAATTGGATAGCATCTTTGAACTTGGTGGGCTAGAAGAAAATAGATTGTAGTACCTTATGCATTGTTCGGTCTCCCCTATGATGGCCCCTATACTGAGAAGCATGACATCTCTCCAGAATCTACTTCATCTCTGCCTCTGGAACACACCTCCTTACCATGCGATCGGCTCCTTATTTGAATAGGTACGACTCATCCTAAATATATGCCTTAGTATCATAGGCCAACCTTTTCTTCTGCTGGTATGTTGCATCAGGTGGGAACACACTACTTACCAAGTCATTTACAATATCCACATATCATGGTAATTATTCTACCTCAATGGATAACAGCTGCTCGTCAGGAAACTTTTCTCTGATTTGTAGTTGCTCACCTATGTGAGCATCAGTCCCCAGATGGGGAAGATGATCAGCAACGTGGTTCTCACTCCCCTTACGATCCCTAATATTGATATCAAACTCTTGGAGCAATAAGATTCATCTGATCAAGTGTGGCTTGACATCCTTTTTGTTGAACAAATACTTCACTGTCGCGTGGTCTGTGAACATCACCACTTGGGTCCCCACTAAATAAGCTCTGAATTTATCAAATTTATATACCAATGCCAGCAGTTCCTTCTCAGTAACTGTATAGTTGTTTTGTACTACATCTAATGTCTTGCTGGCATAGTATATGGAGTGAAAAACTTTGTCTCTACGCTGCCCTAGTATAGCTATAGGAGCTAGTGGTGGTGGATTATTGTTTTCCATATTATCATCAATAGTAATAGTTTCTACCTTGTTCTCCTCTTGATCCTCCAGCTCAACTAAGTCAATTGGCGGTGTTTCAAACAACACTCTTGCTTTCCTCTTGGATTGACGAAAACAAGAGTCTTGATCTTCCAGCTTAGAGCTCAACTTCCTGCACAAAAACACCGCTAAGACAAAATGCAGAGATCACTACAAAACAAGATAACTTTGATAATCAACTAATTCATTCAAATCCCCGACAACGGCGCCAAAAACTTTTTGCTCCCCGACACACGCAAGTGCACGCGATCCCACAAGTAATATAATGGCCCTAATTAAAGAGTCAAGTTGTCGAACCTAAGGAATCTGAATGTATCTAGTAGATTCTCTCAGTTATCACGTTCGTGGTGTTTTAGTAAAAAGAGTTTTAGTTGTAAATAAATATAAAAGAAATAATTTTCTAGTAAACTAAGATGACTTTCACACAAGATATCAATTAGAGATGCAATTCCAGGGTTGTAACCTTTTCGACTCTGTCTAGTCTTAACAATGTCTATCTATGTCTAGTTTTCCAATCATTGATTCACAATGTTTAATTTACTTGAATAGGGTTGCATGCCTCTGTTGGCCTACCGTTATTGACTACCTAACTATATCATTGAGCGGGGATAGACAGACCAATAAAAATGCATTAAAGATATCTTCCCGTCTATGAACCAAGTAAGGTGTAAGGGTAGTTATCACAAGTCTCCCTTACACGAATCAACCTAATTTCCTAGTATTGAACAATCTCCCTATGCTATTCATGAAACTCAATAAAAGTATGCTAAAAGAAATCATCGGGATTAATATGCTCAGTATGACTATCAAATCTCAGTTTTCAGAGTACTATATAAAAGCAATCAAAGACCTCAAAGTAGGGTTCATGTGAATGAATACATAAACATACATCCAAAAAAATATTCAATTTCAAGAACATTCTCAAGATATTGTTGTATGCGAGAAACTTATTAATACCACAGAAACTTAATTCAAGAATTAAATCAAGATAACACTTCATGAAATCAAGTGTGTAGACTCAAGAATTTTCAACTCTCATCTAAGATCATCTATGGGATACATAGGAGAACAATCCCATTTTTTACATTTAGCCTTAGATACCTGGGATGAAGATAATGTGAATCATGACAAGAATTTGACTTGAAATCTACAGCTCCTTGCTCTTCTCTCTTCTCTTTCAACTCAACCCTAGGTCTTTTTCAGAGACTTAGAACGGCTTAAGAATGGGTTATAAAAACTTTTTACGCTTAAGATGACTTATTTCAGTTATATATTAAGTCAAGGAGGGGTTCGGAAAGGTCTAGGATGCCCCTTATGAAGTTCAAAAAGAAGTCAGTTTTGGGACGTGGGGTCTGCAACGGGGACTGTGTATTTTTTCAGTATTTTTTGCCAAAAACTCTTCTAATGAGCTTTCTAATCAAACTAAGTGTTGGCCAGCGATGGGGGAGCGTCGCGGCCCCGTCGCGCACCTTCACTCATTTGCATTTAACCAAGAAAAATTATTTTTCGACTCGATTGTGCTAAAATCGGGTCGAGGCCACTGTCCCACCCGGTTTTTCGTGGTGATCGAAAATCTAGTCTTAGATTTTCCATTGGAGCTTAGGAAGATGCATTATGTGCACGATTCTATTCTAGGGGTCTTTCGATAATTTCACAAGGTGGTACATTATCTCCCCCTTAGGATATTCGTCCTCAAATGATGAGTAAGGTAGGATTAAGGAACAAATAACGATCATGACTCCTTTCAACA
Source organism: Solanum ossicruentum (assembly GCA_025774065.1). Taxonomy (NCBI): domain Eukaryota; kingdom Viridiplantae; phylum Streptophyta; class Magnoliopsida; order Solanales; family Solanaceae; genus Solanum; species Solanum ossicruentum. The sequence continues at coordinate 4,882 of JAOTQR010078239.1, forward strand.
CTCAACCAATCAAACTGGATGGTCACAAGTCACACGGAAGAGACAAATCGATTTAGATCAAGAGTAAAGATATTCTTTTAGACATTTTCAAAATCAAGCATGAATGGAACGTCGAGACTCAATCAATTCTAAATATTTAAGCACTTCGACAATCGGTCTCTTGAACTCAAGAAGGAAACAATCAACTCTAATGGAGAATTCGACTATCAATACTTAAGACTCTATGTACAACTCTCAAGCTTAAGACCTCATCTCAGTTGTGCTCCCTTTCACGACACTCTACTCCATCATCTTAAGTTCATAGCTCCTATTCAAAACTCTACCTATCCACATCCCTTTATTCCCTTCAAGCCTACCTCTGAGCCTCAAGGTGTTATTGCTAAGATGATCATATCCATACAAGGCTAACTCTCGATACTTGACTCTATACTTTCTCAGGGACTTTCCTTAAGAGGTCGCTAGTCCTCTTCCCTACCCCCCAATCCTTACTTGAGACCCTCCTCACGAAGTCTTCAATAGTCTATCATCAATACTTACATAATAACAACCGTGCATTCAAGCCTATCACTCTAACCACTTCAACTATATCCTAGAATTTTCAAGCCTACTTAGCATTTCTACCTCCACCATTCAGTGAGTTCTCACTCAAAGTCACACCAATATACTCTTACCTATCTACTGTCATCATAAGGTTTTATCTCTCTCCTCCTTCTTATCTCTATCCCTACAGGACACAAGTTTAACACCAATGTCATAATAAGGATGCACTCAGTCCTCCTCATCTACCCTTATCATGAACCTACCACTGTCATAATCACTGCTTCGACTTGGAGAAACTCACCACCACCACCACCCCCTCTTTTGGTGAAACCTCAAATCACTATCTCTCCATGCAAGGTAAGTATGAATACCATAATGAACTCAAATACTCAGATACTTGAGTACTTGTTCTCAAAAATAGACTTAGAACACAATATCTAGAGTTTATTCTTTATCTCTAACATCATTATTAAGCACGAATACTATCAAGGACTTGCATACTCAAGTACGCAAAGGCTCAAAAGGAACATCAACTCGAAGATAGAAACTCAACTCCATTATTCACAATTCAGGAGCATTTATTCTCTCCCATCACTCATAACTCGTCTACTATCGTCAATACTTCTATCAAGATTGGAAAGTTGGACTACTCAAAGAACTTGGAAGAAAAGTTCATTAACACGATTCAATTGATAAATCTTATCTGATGATATTCATAAAGAAGTACAATCTCTTTCATCTATCAAGACTCATTCTGAGTTCACCAAACTGCACGTAGTAAAAACTCATGTCGCATCTCATTTAACATAAGAGTAGAATCACTTAGATCCATGGGAAAAGATCAAAATTAATGAATGAATTCATCACCTTTCATCCTCATAACTCGAGTACAAATCAATAAGTGGTATATGGGACTTAGCCACAAGCGTGGCAGTTACATACCAAATGTGAAAAGAGTATCACCTCAACGAAAGAATAAGGAATGAATGATATGACAAGAACTAATGTCTCATCTCTATCCCATCTCCTTAAACTCAAGATCTACTTTGGTCTACCACTTTGTCATCTCCCCCTTAGCTCTCAAGGTCCGCTCTCTAAATTTGGGAATCAATTTCCTCTACTAGGCTGTAAGCTGCCTCCCTTCGGTCAAGGAATTACTACCCACAAGAATATCTTAAACTCTTCTATTATTCTATACCGTTCGGACTCTTTTCGACATTATCACTCTTAGCTCCTTTCTGTCTCTATGGAGACCTCTCTATATTTGCTATTTTTATGGCGTACCTGATAACTTCCCGCAACTTCTTACAATCTAACCTCTTATTTAGCCTACTAACACTCAACTTCTATGCTCTTAAAAACTCATTTGTATAAGACTTAGACTATAATGGAAAACTCCTCATCATCTATCCATAAACCCCAATCAACTTAGCTACTCCGGGTGACAACAAATGCCGACCTCAACCTACTTCACATTGAACCGAAGATATTTTCTAGATTCTTAGAGCAATCATAACTTAGAGCTTCACACTTCTTCACATAATCATGGATACACATCTCAAGTCTCTTCTTATCTATTGAACTATCCTCATTTCACTAGTCTCACTAAGGGCTCTTGTACCCTACCCATAGCATCCTTTTCCTTATAGATTCACATCTTTATACACTATGGAAAGTCTCTTAGAGAAAATCTCCAACTAAGTATCACCCTCATGAAACTGTCTCCTCTTTCATACTACCCCTCAAAATTTAAGCTTAGGGTCTAGTACCAACGTATGTATCTATCACACACCTCTTTAATGCCAACTTACAACTACTAAATAAAAATTTAGGGAACATAATCCTACTTAAATATCATAGCGAGTACTCAATCAATGCATCCCTCCCTCACAACTTAGTACCATTCACCTATTTAATCATATCTTCTTATTTGACTATGCTTATAATCCCGATGAGTCTCATGGACTCTTACTTAAAAATCATAAGACTAATTTAAATCTATCACATTGGAAACTATCTTTCCCCTATTCAAGACCTACACTTCATCCTCAATAATAAGAATACTACAACATATCAATATACACTTTCTTCTAGTTTTTCGGGCATGCTTTAACACATTCTGACACTAGCTCTCTCTCTCTCTCTCTCTCTCTCTCTCTCTATACCTCATCATGACAATCATAGGATACTTTCGACCCTTTCATCAAACTTATAGCCATCGACTCATCAGTTCACTAGTTACCTGATGGATACATAACTCTAACTACAAGCCTCAATAAATCACAACTCTTATTACCTAGTCCCCTTCTCTCTCTCATCATCTTTCTAGCTCAGGGGTAACAACTCTACTTATGGTTTTATAAGACCTCAAATCTCACTCTTAGTTGGCAACATAAAACTTTTTGGAAACAAAAACTTTTCTCTCATGGATAGCATCAAAAGCAAGTAAAGACTCAACTTATGCCTTTCACAACATCCCGAAGTGTTTCTTCGAGGTGAGCAACTACTGAGACGCAAAACTGGTCTATAACGTCACTCGTGCTAGGAGTAGCATCTCTCTGATTTCCTCTGACTGATGGTATAGATATAGTAGGTTGGGCTTTGTTAGCCCACTTCGGACAATCCCTCTGAAAGTGACCCTCTTGTCCACACTTATAGCAGCCCTAGTGCCCAATCGACACCCCCCTAAATGAAGTTTGCCACACCTTCCACATGGTGGCTTTCCTTTACGGCCTCGAGCCACACTTCCTCGGGATGAAAGGTTTCAAATCTTGAAGGGTTGATTCCTTCTCAGCCTCAGATTATATCTACTACCAGATATGGTTATACTCACAGGTGGTGGCATATAACTCTAGGGCCTCTATAGAAAGGGGAACCTATTTCTCTCCTCACTCTAAGCTTCTTCCATCTCACTCTCCTCGTCCTCTTCTACCCATCGATCATGCACAACAAGATGAGTAATAAGCTTAAGTTTTTCGGTGTTGATGGTATCCTTCAAGTCCACGATACATTTAAAAGACATGATCTACCAACGTGTAAAGCACGACTTAGAAAAGAACTTTCATAGAATTTAACTCTATTGTATGATTTAGAATCTGTAAGAAGACAAACAATTCCTAAATGTCATATAGCCTCCAAATTATAGATATGGAGCTTTTCAATCCAATAATAAGGAATCTACTAGATACGACTTCATAGACTCCCTAGGATACTTAAACTCGCGCTCTGCTACAAAGTTTGTCACGCCCCGGGAAGGTACCCTAGACGTAATTGGCACTCAGAGACTATTGCTAGTCCCCAAGCGAACCACTTGACCACATCACATTCATTCATTCAAACATTCTACCAATCAGTGGAAGAATAAAAAGGAGTAAATGGGCACATCTCATTTAGTCTCAATAATAGTATCATATATAGAAAAGCTAGTAGAAGAAAACTAGCTCACAGTCGTATTAATCAACAATCCGACTCTAGCCTATGAAGCCTCTATCACTATTAGGTGGTGCTAATGACAGACCCATGGCTACCTCAATTAAAATAAAGTTAATAAGTATCTAACTCTAAGGCAAGATGAAAATAACATAAGAATCCTCCGAAGTAAGAGAGGCTCACCAATCCGCTGAACGTCCAAAGATCTTCAACGGCGTGCCTACTAATTATCTCGATCGCATCTATCTACATCATGAAACGATGTAGTACCAGAGGGGGACGTCAATACGTGAAATGTACTGGTATGTAAAATAGCTAAATGAAACCGAAACAGGTAGAATAATATGGCAATAACATTAACTCAACTCAAAAGACTCATCCCATCTCAACTCAGTAAAACATGCAAATTTAAAGTAAATCATACTCTTTATAATGTACATTTGGAAAGAAAGAATAGCTCCATTAGAAATCTCATGCTTAGTGAATGTTGCTTGAGAGTTTTATCTTAACCGACATCTATCCTATTGCGCTACCTTTAAGTTAGGTGGGGCACAATGAATTGATATCGTTGTCACGCCAGTCCTAAACTTACCACAATAAAGGACGTAGTATCTCTATCTCTCCCTCTCTCTCTTGGATCCAAAGAGGATTGCCCAACTTTTGGGACAAGAGTCACCAGAACGTGTTGCACAACTATCCTACGTTTGCAACCGCAGTTTTGAGGTGATACTACTCACACAACTCGATGCTCAATAATACTCTCAAGACTAAAACATGCACAATTGTCTATCAAATCAATCTTCTTTAAGACTCATATCATCTATCAATGAAATTATTACGACAAAGTATGTTTATATTGTCATCAATATATACTCAAAATATCATTTAGACTCAATGCCTAATTCAATCAAAATTCATTAACATATCAAGTGCTTCCTTAAAAAACTCATATTTTATAAATATCTGCATATCACCAAAACTCTCTCTTAAATCATTATTCATACTCAACAGTTGTATTCATGAAACTCAAAGTATGCTAAAAGAAATCATCGAAATTAATATGCTCAGTATGACTATCAAATCTCAATTTTTTAGAGTATTATATAAAAGCAATCATAGACCTCAAATTAGGATTCATGTGAATGAATGCATGAACATACATCCAAACAAATACTCAATTTCAAGAACATTCTCAAGATATTATTGTACGCGAGAAACTCACTAATACCATAGAAACTTAATTCAAGAATCAAATCAAGATAACACTTCAAGAAATCAAGTGTGTAGACTCAAGAACTTTCAACTCTCATCTAAGATTTACTCAAGAACTTTTCATCTAAGATAATCTATGGGACACATGGGAGAACAATCACATGTTTTAAGTTTAGTTTTACATACCTGGGATGAAGACAATGTGAATCATGACAAGAATTTGACTTGAAATCTTCAACTCCTCGCTGTTCTCTCTTCTCTTTCAACTCAACCCTAGGTCTTTTTCAGAGACTTAAAACGGCTTAAGAATAGGTTTTAAACCCATTTTATGATTAAAACGACATATTTTGGTCAAATATTAAGTGTAAGAGGGATTTGGAAAGGTCTAGGATGCCCCTCACAAAGTTCAAAAAAAGTCAATTTTAGATGCGGGGTCCGTGATGCGAACCGTATATTTTTTCGGTATTTTTTGCCGAAAACTCTCTGAATGAGCTTTTTAATCAAACTAAGTGTTGGTCCGCGATGGGAGCGCATCGCAGCCCCGTCGCGCACCGTCACTGGTTTGCGTTTAACTACGAAAAATTATTTTTCAACCCGATTGCTCTAAAATCGGGTGAGACCACTTTCTCACCCAGTTTTTGTGCTAAAATAAATCTAGTCTCAAATTTTTCATTGGAGCTTGGGAAGATGTGTTATGCGCACGATTCCATTCTAAGGGTATTTTAGTAATTTCATGAGGTGTTACAGTATGTATAAGCAAAGACGGATTTAAAATTTTAAAACAATAATGAAATTATTGGAACACACACTGTGTTTTAAAACGAAGAGAAAATTTACTATTAACATTAAATTATATATGAAATAATTAATCTTTGGGACGACTAGCTATATGTAACTACAAGAATTGCCTTCATATGGTCTGATTTTCATGGATTGAAGCAATAAAAATAACTTTTTTTTATTGTAAAAAATATATTAAAAAAATATATATATGATGGGATTCTTTTTAGTGCACTGTATGATCCTTCTTATATTATGGTCCAAATTTTAATACAAAAGAATCACCTTTGATATCGATGAATACCAATCAACGGATCTTAGGAGGTATTTTAATTTGTCCCCAAATTACTGCAAAATTATGTTATTTGCTTTAACAATTTTCAAGACAAATTTTGAAAAAAATAAATATTACACAAATTTTCTTTCCAAAATTCATGCAAATAAAAGTCAATCTCCATATATCAAATTATGAAAAATAGATTCATGATCATGAGTACTTCGACACTAGTTTAAAGTATTTTTAAAATTTGTTTCTTAATAATAATAATAATAATAATAATAATAATAATAATAATAATAATAATAATAATAATAATAATAATAATAAT
>JAOTQR010078240.1:0-11449 GCA_025774065.1 Solanum ossicruentum
AAGAGTAGAATAAGATAGCAACAATAAATGAAAATGAAATGCCAATGTGATGTAAGCAGTAAAGAGACATCGTACATTATATTCACATGCATCGCCATCTCCAGTATATTATTTGTTACTTGGTCCCCCAGTAGTATGGGATGTTATTCAGGGTTCTATTTTCTATTTATACTACTAGTGGTATGGGATGACAGTTGGTTACTCTTTAACTATTCCTTCACTACCTATGTTATTCTTTTTTGTGGAGACCATATAGCTATGGTAACATGATTTGTTCATTTCATGTTGATCATGTACCTTTCTACATTAATTCAGACTAGTTCCTAGGCTGATGGATTAGCTCAGACACTTTATGTTTCTTCCTTGTTCATTGATGATTTGACACTGTAGCATGTCTTTAATGCTAGAAGATAGTAGACCTGATTCCCCCAAGTACACCTATCCTCTTCATCTCGTCACCTCGTATATGTAACAACCAACACTTGCCTAGGAGTAACCCCATAATCGTAATTCCCTTATATATCAAATCAGGGATATTTAACACCCTTCCACATAGCTCAAAAAGGCCCTATGATGTATTGTTTTTAGTATCTCAAAATTCATGCTGAATTTCACAAATCTGACTGCATATTCTTGTTAAAAGTACAAAATTGTGTGGGAAATGAGTACCTACAATGTATGCTTTGTCTGTGCCAAGAAAAAATAATTTTTCATTAAGCTTTACAAAAATAGCAGCTGTCCGTGATGCTGCGGACCTGACACGAACCAGTTCAAAAAGTTTCGAGGTTTGCTCTTTTTCACTTCAGGGCGATTGGGTAATAATCCTATGCCTATATACACGAAAATCTCTCATTGTCTAGCCGTTTTGAGCCTTAAAAACCAGCCAAAAACCTCTCAAAATCCTCTCTAATCTTCATCAAATTCTCCACCTATTCTCAAGGTTTTCAAGAAGTCCTCTCAAAATAGCAGCTGTCCGTGATGCTGCGGACCTGACACAAACCAGTTCAAAAAGTTTTGAGGTTTGCTCTTTTTCACTTCAGGGCAATTGGGTAATAATCTTATGCCTATATACACGAAAATCTCTCATTGTCTAGCCGTTTTGAGCCTTAAAAACCAACCAAAAACCTCTCAAAATCTTCTCTAATCTTCATCAAATTCTCCACCTATTCTCAAGGTTTTCAAGAAGTCCTATTGGAATTCAAGGAAACCAAGTCAATCCCCAAGTCCTCCTCAAGATTCAAGAGTCCCAAAACTTATCCGGACCTAAGGATTTCATTCAAGGTTCAAGCCTCCATTTCAGATCTTCTTCAAGAAACTCTCCAAAGTCAAGGTATGTGGTGTTGAACCATTGGGTCCTTCCACCTATGATGCCTAAGCCTCTTTTTACTAATACTGCATGATTTAAAGTTGATTTTACATGTGGATCTTATAGTGAGAAATTTACTGCACAGTGATTTTAGTTCATGAAAGTATGGTTGTTTTAGCATGTTTTGAGCTCTAAATCTTGGATCAAATATTGTATTTGATGAGGGGTTTTGATGTGAATATCAAGGGGTGTTGCAAGGTGTTTATTGATGGTTTTACTATAGATTTTCTTGCATGATTTCATCTCCAAATTTCATGGTCTTTCACCCCTACTACACATCCCCAAGGTGTTTGATTATATGTCTAGATATGATTTCTTGAGGAAATGAAGGTCGAAAGCATGAGATATGATATGAATGATGTTATGATGATGAAATGAGCTTATGTATATGATTATTCCTATATGAAGTATTTCACTAGACCATATGATGAATCCTATATAAAGTATAGAACTCGACCATGCCCAATCCGAGGGGTCTAAGCACCCGAATAACCTAGTGAAGGGTTTTTACTTCTCCACCTAGGTAATTAGGCGGCATTAACACAAATCTAGATGAGGGTTAGTACTCATTCACATAGTGATTGGGTGATATCATCACTAACATAGATGGGGGTTAGTACTCATCAACCTAGTAAAGGGTTTGTACTTATCCACCTTGGTGATGGGGTTACATTATCACCAACTTAGATGGGGGTTAGTACTCATCAACCTAGAGAAGAGTTTGTACTTCTCCACCTTGGTAATGGGGTGGCATTATCACCAACCTAGATGAGGGTTAGTACTCATACACTTAGATGATGGGGCATGGTTCGATCCTTCCCCAACCCGCCCACTTCCCCAACCTAGATGAGGGTTAGTACTCATCCACCTAAGTGATAGGGTGGAAACATCACCAATTTACCAAGGGGTTCGTACTTTGGAAAATTAGTTTTGTCTCTTCTACACATATGATATCCTATATGAGCATGGGTTACTTAAGCATATTTTACTTATGCATTGATCATTCATGTCATATTGTTATATCATGCCTACTGTCTATTATTATGCATGTTGATTATGAAGCTTATCTCTTATTGCATTGTATCCCACATACTTAGTACATTCAAACATACTAACGCATACTCTATGCCTACATGATGTTATCATGTAGGAACTGGAGCTCCTATTGATTCTTCTTCTGGCTAGGAGGATTGTTCAAGTTAGCCTTTAGTAGTCCTCCATTCCGGGAACAATGATTATTCTCTTATACTATGTTCTAAGACTATCTTTCTTTTATGTATGTATTAACTATTAGGGTGAGCCTGGTTGCTTGCCTTGGCCCCCGCTCTTATCTATGTAGTAGAGGTGTTTTTGGACATGTCATGTATTATGCTTGAGCTTTGACTCGCTTATGATATTCAAGTTATTTAACCATAAATCTCTCTTTCCCTTAGTCCCAATTCCCCTTGTTTATGTTTCTTATATTGTTTTGAATTACGTCCACGACCAAGGATGTGTAATGATATACTATAAGGCTTGTTGGGGGTCCCTTCGGGTTCTCCATTCTCCGGTCACATCTAAGCTCTAGCGTTGGGTCGTGACAGGATAGTTTTAGACCACTAGGTCAATATATCCTCGGAGTCCAACACAGCGAGTCAATTAGAGTCTTATTCATGGTTGTGTTGTGCACCACAACTATGAGTAGGAGACTGTGAGATGTTTTAGGAAATGTTTCACTTCTTCATGATCCATGTCGTGCAATAGAGTTATGTCCCCTAGGGCCTATTGCTAATCCCTAACCACTCTATTTAAGGATATCCCTCAATTTACTCAGAAAGGTGCTAAGATGAATGTGGAGATTTGTAATTCTGTATGGGAAGTGGCCAAGGTGGCGGCAAAATTAGCAACTCAGCTCGATCAACAAGTGAGTGCTACCAAGACTTCTAGTGGTAAGAGTGGAGATAGTGAGGCCAAGAGGGCCCGTAATGTGGGTAAGTTCCAAAGTCTCAAGTGTAGAGGTGGTGGTGGTGTGTTACCTTACACCAGGTGCCCAAAATATGGTAGAGGCCATGATGGTCCATGCTTGAAAGGTACTAATGCTTGTTATGATTGTGGGGAGATAGGTTATAAGGTTAAGGATTTCCCTCGTGAATGCAATGAGAGCAAAGGAGGTGATGGGGGAATGACTACTCCCAAGTTCCCTACGTGTAGGATGGATCTTGGTGGACCATGTTTGAAGAACAAAGGTGTATGTTTTGGGTGTGGTGAGATAGGCCACAGAATTCTGGATTGCCTATATGGTCTACGTTAGATCAAGGTGGTCATGTTGATCAAGTGGCTCAAGGAGGGGATGAGATGCCTGATGTTATTACTGGTAAGTTGAAGTTTCCTTGGCTTTGTTGGGCACGCATTGATAGGTCGGTGTGCCACTATTTCTTCTCTATTATTTTAGGTTACTAGTGGGGCTTCTTGTGTACCCAAGTTGTTGTGTGGATCCTTGGTTTCTATCTTTTATTTGGTATATTGTTGTTAGAAGGTTTATAGGTGTTGATTCAGGTTTGCATTGCATTAGGTCTTGCTTTATGGCTTGTTGGAGTTGGTGTGGTAGATTTTGATGTCATGCAAGGGATGCAATGGTTGTTTGCATATTGCGTCTTCATGGATTTTATGACCTGTAGAGTTAGATCCCGATTCCATAATAATCCCTTCTTTGAGTAGGAGGTTGTCAAGTGGTAGAAAAAGTGGTAGGTCCATTTCTTATCTTAGGGTATAATTGGTCTCTAAGGGGTTACATTTGTCATCTTGTAAGAAATAGACGTGTTGAACCTAAGTTGTTTTGTTATTGAGTTGTTGGTGGTGGTAGATGAGGCCTTGAATGTCCCTTTTCGATATTTCAAAATTGGGATAGTGTCCTTTGGTTTGACTAGTACTCCGGTTATGCCCATAAGTCTCATGAGTAAGATCTCTAGTCCTTACCCTAATAGGTTTATGGTGGTTTTGGTAATGATAATGTGGTTCATTCCCTTATGAGATAGTGCATGTGTGTCCTTTGAGGATAGTACCACAAGTTCAAGGAAGAAGGTTAGGTGCTAGTAGGAGAGATGGAAATTTTGGTAGTAACAGGTTGTCCTCCAAGGTTGTGTGGTGCCGAGTGATAGTATTAAGGTGGACTTTAGTAAGACAAAGGTGATTAGAGATTAGCCTAAACCTTTGTCTTCATCGGATATTAGTAGCCTCTTGGATTTAGTGGGTTATTGTCAGAGAGTGTGAGTAGGTTCTCTTCTATTGTTGCTCCTATGACTTAGTTGACCCTATGTAAGGCCAGTGTTGTGACCGTCGTTTTGAGTAGGGTGATTTGATAGGTCTGGGAGTTGTTATTTCTTGTGTTATTCCTTGGTGCTAGTAGGATTCATATGTATGTGGGTTGATCCTTGATGCTTTCCAATCAATGAGACCCAAAATTATTTTCAAGAAAACCTACATGGATTATACTTATTTTAATTTGGAATTTGAATATTATGATTCATAAAATTCTATTGATGCATGGGTAGTGTTTATTTGATTATCTTAATATGATTTAAACCATTGTATGAGGATTTACTTTGGGTTTATGAAGCTATAAGTATGCATGTTCTCCTTTTGAAATTATGTACTCGTGAGAGATTACACTATGGAGTTAAGTATGAAATTAATTATACCTTCACTTCAACTTCATATTATAACTATTGATTTTCAAATGGAGTCTTAATTACCTATGTCATTTCCTCATTGTTCATATCATATGCATGTACTCTGATTATTTTGAAAAAACAATTACGTTATGGGTAAGCTCAATTTTGTCTTATGGTATTATTTTGATAAAAGGTTTGTTATGACAATATTATGATCACATATATGTCTTTGATTTTAGCTCTTAAGCATTTTGGGTGCTTGCACCATGTCGGTGTATGAATAGGCTATTCCTATGCATAAGTATCATGATTATGAAATTATGATGTTGCATTTGAGCCTAAGAATGAATTATTATGAATGGCGTTTGTCTTTTAAGCCCAATTGTGCATTGAAATGATTCGGAAAGAAAAAAAATGACTATTGCCTCTTTAGAAGTACTTATATGTATTTTACAAATATCCTTGTGGGACAATGACTTAGCACCGATGGATTGAGAATAGGGGGTCTATAAGGGTTTCCCCATGTTCTTGTTGCATAGAGCCTTGTCTTGTAATATGGGTTGAACTTAGCTTGATGGGTTGGAGGTCTTGTGGTAGTTTGGGTTACTTGTATAGCATGCTTCTGATGAGTGTAGAACTCATAAGGTTGTAATATGATGGTTAAGGATGGTCAATCTATTTAATAAACTATGATGGTTTAGTCACTTCTCTAAGGTTGATTTGAGTTTCGGGTTCTGTTCTCAAGTGTGGAGGAGGGTAGATGATATCCCTAAGTGCCCTTTTCAATTATGAATGAGTATTTTGATTATTCGTGGAGTTGTTAGGTGGGCTTGTGCACCAGTTGCGTCTATTGAATTTCATGAATAGGGTCTTAAAACCCTACCTTGATATGTTTGTAGTCTCTAGTGATGAGGTGTTGATTTGTTTAGAGCTTGTAAATCATTTGGGGGTAGTGTTGCAAAGTTTTGGATGATGAGAGATTGTTTGCTAAATATGATAAGTGTGTATTGTGGGTGGCAAGAAGGTGGTTATAATTATTAAGGATTATGAAATAGATGTGCATTATTTTTCCCCGATAAGGCTGATGTTGCGATCGGTGCTCTAGGTGGCCTAGCATGTGTTGTTAGTGGTGGAAAGGAGAAGACTAGTAGGGTCCATCGATTGGTTAGATTGGAATTTAAGTTGAGGGAAGTTGAGCATGGTGGTGTAGCATTCTTGATGGTTACAAATCTTCTTGGGTTAAGAAGTCTAGATTAGGCAAGGCCTTGATTCCGCCTCATTAGAGTTAGAAGTTTTGGGCGAGAAGATGATAGAGTGGAGGTTGTCTCCCAAGGGGGAGATGGTGGTTATAGTACTAAGTTGGTTAGGTGTACTTAAGGTTGACAATTGAGTTGAGGATTGTGAGCTCTTATAAAGTGTGAAAGGAGGTTGGTAAGGTTGCCTATGTTTGAAGATTGTCTATGGTAGGGGTATGGTTTATCTGGTTTGTCATGCTTTTAGGTTAATGGGATGTGCTGGTGACTCTAATGCTATAGAACTCTTTGAAGTTGTGGGTGAGGTTGAGGATAAGTTCGCTTAGAAGGAGGTCCCGGTGGAGGTGTTGCATGGATGAGTGGAGAAGTTGATTGATAAGGATTTAGTGTTTGTCAAGGCCCTTTGGAAGAATCGTCAAGTTGGAAATGTCTCTCGGGGAGCCAGAGCGAGCATGGAAAAGCGATATTCGTACCTCTTTCATTCTATTCAAGCTTAGGATAACATGTTGAACCTCTTCATGTGATTTCAAGTCTTATGTTTCAGCCCCTATGTCATTGCTTGCCGTCATGTTTATATTGACAAGTTCATGATGATTTTAACAATTGTGTTAAGATTTCGAAAAAAAAAGTGTTTAAGTGCATTGTTTTATTCTTGTTGGGGCTAATTTATTTATGATTACTCTTCTTATGTACGTCACTTCAACATTCAGGGATGAATGTTCCCAAGGGGGAGATATTATAACACCTCACACTTTCCTAAGAGTACCCCCATAATTGTAATTCCCTTATATGTCAAATTGGGGATATTTAAACATCCCTTCACATAGTTAGGAAAGACCCTATGATGTATTTTTTTTCCAATATCTCAAAATTACTGCAGAATTTCGCAAATCCAACTGCATATTCTTGTTCAGAGGGCAACATTGTGTGGGAAAATGAGTATCTACAAGGTGTACTTTGTCCATGCCAAGAAAAATAATTTTTGGGAAAACTTTGAAAAAGGAGTAGTTGTCCGTGATGGGTCCGCAACGCGAACCTGATGCAGACCAGTTCAAAAAGTTCCAAAGTTTGCCCTTTTTCACTCCAGGGAAATTGGGTAATAACCCTATACCTATATACATGAAAATTCCTCATTGTCTAGACATTTTGAGCCCTAAAAACCAACTAGAAATCTCTCAAAATCCTCTCTAATCTTCATCAAATTCTCCACCCACTCTCAAGGTTTTCAGTAAGTACTGTTCAAATTCAAGGAAACCAATTCAAGCCCCAAGTCCTTCTCAAGATTCAAGAGTCCCAAAACTCATCTGGATCTAAGGATTTCATTCAAGCTTCAAGCCTCCATTTCAAATCTTCTTCAAGAAACACTCCAAAGTCAAGGTATGTGGTGTTGAACCATTGGGTCCTTCCACCCATGGTGTCTAAGCCTCCTTTTTACTAATATTACATAATTTAAAGTTGATTTTACAATGTGGATCTTGTATAGTGAGAAATTTACTGCACAGTGATTTTAGTTCATGAAAGTATGGTTGTTTTAGCATGTTTTGAGCTCTAAATCTTGGATCTAATGTTGAATTTGACAAGGGATTTTGATGTGAATGTCATGGAGATATTGCAAGGTATTGATTAATTGTTTTACTACAAATTTTCTTGGATGATTTCATCTCCAAATTACATGGTCTTTTACCCCCACTACACAACCCCGAAGTGTTTGATAAAAATCGGGATGTAGTATCTTGTGGAAATGAAGGTCCAAAGCATGAGATATGATATGAATGAAGTTATGATGATGAAATGAGCTTATGTATATGATTATTCCTATAAGAATTGTTGCAATAGACCATATGATAAATCCTGTATAAAATGTAGAACTCGACCATGCCCAATTCGAGAGGTCTAAGCACCCGGATAACCTAGTGAAGGGTTTGTACTTCTTCACCTTGGTGATGGGGCAGCATTATCACCAACCTATATAAGGGTTAGTATTCATCCACCTAGTGATGGGGGGCATCATCACTAACCTAGATGGGGGTTAGTACTCATCAACCTAGTAAAGGTTTTGTACTTTTCCACCTTGGTGATATGGCGGCATTATCACCAACCTAGATGAGGGTTAGTACTCATTCACCTAGGTGATGGGGCAGTATTATCACCAACCTAGATGAGGGTTAGTACTCATCTACCTAGGTGATGGGATGGCAATTATCACCAACCTAGGTGATGGGGTGGTAACATCACCAACCTACCAAGGTGTTTATACTTTAGAAATTTAGTTTGGTCTCTTCTACACATATGATATCCTATATGAACATGGGTTACTTAAGCATATTTTACTTATGCATTGATCGTACATGTCATATTGCTATATCATGACTATTGTCTATTATTATGCATGTTGATTATGAAGTTGATCTCTTGTTGCGTTGTATCCCACATACTTAGTACATTCAAATGTACTAACGCATACTCTATGCCTACATGATGTTACCATGTAGGAATCGGAGCTCCTATTGATTCTTCTTGTTGCTAGGCGGATTGTTCAAGTTAGCCTTTGGTGAGTCCTCCATTCCGGGGGACAATGATTATTCTCTTATAATATGTTCTAAGACTATCTTTCTTTTATGTATATATTAACTATAAGGGTGAGCCTGGTTGCTTGTCTTGGCCCCCACTCTTATCTATGTAGTAGAGGTGTTGTTGGACATGTTATGTATTATGCTTGAGGTTTGACTCGCTTATGATATTCAAGCTATTTAAGTATAAATCTCTCTCCCCTTTAGTCCAAACTCCCCTTGTTTATGTTTCTTACGTTGTTTTATGTTGCTTTCGCGACCAAGGATATGTAATGATATGCTATGAGGCTTGTTTGAGGTCCCTTCGGGTTCCCCATTCACCAGTCATGTCTATGCCCTAGGCTTGGGTCGTGCCAGTATAACTCTTTGATGTTATCTTGGCTATTATTTCATACTTGCGCTACATACCTGCCTTACTTTTATGTTTTTTATACAGGCTTTATATGTGGAATTTGGTCAGCCTATGCCTGCGGAGTAGCATGATTTTGGTACTCATACTACAATTCTGTCCCCTACATACCATAGTGTGAGTATCCTCTTTTGACTTCCTATCATGCACGATAACCTGAGAATCTTCGAGCTTATGGTAAGCTCCTGGCATCCGAAATTGTCGATGTCCATCTCATTATACTTTGGATTTATCTTTAGTTTTAATTCAGAAATAGCAGTCTATACTTTCAATCGTATTTGAAAAAGCCTTATTGCCACAACCCAACCTCTCAGGTCATGATAGGACTTGTTAGATCCCACCTGCAGGAAAGCCAACCCAAATAGTCTGCAACGATACCAATGGATAAAACATGAGTAGGCCCAAACCATAAGTCATCGAACTAAGATATAGTATTATAGGTGGTTACAAGGCCCTAATATCTATGCCTATATGCCACTCCAAGAGACACGCACTAAAAATTTTATCAACTTAATCATAATAGAACCTAACACTCAATATTATCGCAGGTTGGTTGTAAGTGGGTGTAAGGCCCTAGTGTCTAAGCCTGAACACTCTCTAATCCCCCATAAACCTAGAGGATACACCCAAGCACAATCATGGTATGAATATGTGTGTTGATCCACAGGTAATAAATCACGAGGCCTCGCCCTAACAATCACATATCAGCTAGGTATTTGACCTTGTATCGACATATGGCACCCAATCCAAAATACGCATGCATAATGGTGGGACGTATTTATACCACCTTGTCACGATCCAACCTCTCAGTTCATGATGATGCCTGTTAGATCCCACCTATAGGCAAGCCAATTATCCAAGCCATAGGGTACTACCCTAGCTCTCTAGTCAAACGATTCACCTATGAACCCAAACAATCGGTGTCAACAAGTCACAAATAGCCCACGATTACTACGCAAAAGCTCAAATTAATACAATATTTGCGGAACCATAGAAATGACCAGGAGGGTCATTACATTTAAACTTCAACTTTGGTATTAGATGCCCAAATACTCACTGAAGCCAGATCTTGGGTGAGTTTCTTTGGAATTTTGTATTGCCTATCTTTATTGAGAAAATTTTTACTTGTTATGATTTTCTTCATTTGGATAGCCCGTTGCCTATGGTTTCAGGTTATGGAAAAGGCTTACCTACCAAGGGGTTGGATTGGTACCATCACAGCCTGAGAAAACAGGTTGTGACACCACCAAAAATTCATCATCATAAAATAATTTAATTAGTAAAGAAATTAAATTTTTCACAATGACTCAATTCAAAAAACAACTCAGAGAAGATAAATTCTCCAACCACAATATTGACAAAAGCGACAAAAATCAAAAAATAAATTTTTGCCAAAAAATAAATTTGGCAACCTATAAGTTATATTTTTTTCACTCTAAAAATTTGTATTTTCTAGTTATTCAAGAACATATTTGCTAATTATTTCATCAAAAATTAAAATTTAAAAAGAAAAAGAATTTAAGGGCAAAAGAAATGAAGTAGAAAAATAAAGAGAAATGAGAGAAAGATCCCTGACTTCGTGGCGATAAAAAAATTGGAAATAAATTTTAAAATGTGAAATACAATATAGTAAGGAAAAGGAATAGTTAAAAGTATTTTTTTTAAATTGAAATAAATCTTTTTTAAAGCTAGACACATGTCAGTGTGTGCTTGTCACCATTTAACACAAAATTGATTGAGACTTTTTAAGATGACATATATTCTACTTTAAAATAGTCCTGGATGGTCATAGGACCTTCACAAAGTTGGAGAGTGTAAAAACAAATTTCGTCCAAGAGAGTATTTTGAGCCATTTTTCCTATCTATTTTTGGAGATCCATTTTAAATCGGAAAAGCTTTAAATGTCTTTTTCTAACTCTTTGTTTAAATTAATTTTTGGTGCTTTTCGTTGTACGTTTTGGAGCTTGAATTAACTTGAGTATGCTACTAATTTTTGTTTAATCTTCTTATTAGTGTGTTATATTATTATCATGTAGAATAATATGCTAAATGTTATCTATGTAAGTGTAACACCTAGTAAAATTACTTAAATACTGTCACAGCCCGACCCCGGGGCCGTGACTTGTGCCGATTAGGCACTATTATTGATACAAACCCACGTGACGACATGAATAATTCTACAGAAAATCCGGCAGAGTTTC
>JAOTQR010078241.1:0-11448 GCA_025774065.1 Solanum ossicruentum
AGTATAATTTACACAACTTTTGTGAAATTTTCCATGAGCCATTTTTATCCCAATTGAATTGTTTACGGGGTCTAACAGCCTGATTCCTTCCGGATACGTAGGCAACCCACAGAGATTCTGGCCCTTTTCTTTTTAGCTTTTTAGGAAATGTACTCGGTTGGGTAGTAAGTTTCATCTTGTCACATTGGATGTTAGATCTCTCTTTCAGCAAAACTGGGACAGTTTTGAGGGTCTTATTGCAAGAAGACGTCAAGTGAATTGAAAGAATGTATAGTTAACCAGAAGAAAATTTCAGAAAAGGATGTTCGCTATGTTTCACGATATGTCACAATCAAAAGTTTGGCAGAAAATTCTTTTTTGCTCCAGCACTTTATTTATATATGTTATAGTATTCCTAAGTATATAATTTTTTTCCTTTTAATCTTATTATTCATGATCCATGATTTAGAATAGAGGGAGACTACAAGTTCAAACAAAGCTTGAAGGAAGAAGCTTTAGGATCCAGAGCTCCAAAGCCAATGCAAATCAACCTCCCCAAAAACTTATAATTTTTCTTTGAGCGTAGGCTTGTCAGAATTAGCAGGAAATAAGAAGTCGTTGATGTTTACAGCCTTGAAAGGACCATATGTTGATCGGTTTTCATTACTTACAAAACTGTCACCTGCTCTACATAGATGCTTTTGACTATTTCTTATTTGATATCTCTTCAGGTGTTTACTTTAAAATTTTTTAAAATGTACTACATGAATGCTTTTAAATAGTTAACTGCGCTACACAACTGCTTTACAACATATACATATGCACTGCACAAATGCTTTCAAATATTTTAACTACACTGTAGAAGTACTTTCCCACATATGCAAATGCACAACAGAAATGCCTTAAATATAGTTAATACACTTTATAAATACTTTCAAATATTTTTAACTGCATTGACACAAGTGCTTTCCGACATTTGCAAAGGCACTGCATGAATGTTTTAAGTATGATCAAATTCACTGCACAAATACTTTTAAATATTCTATCCGCGTTGCACAATTATCTTTCGACATATTCAAATGTATTGCACAAATGCTTTCAAATACTGCATTTCACATGGCTTTCATTTGCTTTGCACTACACAAATGCTTAAATTACTTTTAGATCACTACACTAATACTTTAAAATTTATTTGAGCAATTGCTTGCCATGCCTTATCTTTTTCAAGATTTCATTTTCATGAATCATGGGCTCGAGAAGCCTTATTTTTACAAATCATTGACATAAAAGTCACATCATTATAAATTTTTAGGCTGAAAGCTTCATATTCATAAATCATTTGGTTTAAGATCTCATTTCATTAATGATCACTGAAAAGCATCATCCTTATCAATCATTGACCTCGAAACCTATTTTTCATAAGTTTATTTTTTCATTTCTTATCTCACTAAATTATTTATGCTCGCAAAGCTTCAACTTTATAAATTCATGCCTAAGAGGGCCATTGCATTACCAATTTTTGAGAGGATCATTTTATTTTCAAGTCACCAAGAGGATCATTTCATCATTCATTACCGAGAGGGTCATCATCATGACGCATCATATCGACTAATTATCCATCATGTCGAAGTGAAAAATATGTGTCGAACATGATAAAGATATTATCCTTATATTTAATTATGGTTTTCACTAACAATTTTTTCCTTATTTCTATCTAGAGCATCCGAAAGGATGACTTCTCAAACAAATCACAGGTCTGGACATCATCAAATAGGGTACGACACAACGTGGAATTTTTTTTTAGCAGCAAACTAGGACATAGTCTGAAGAGGAATGTCAAACTTTTTGGGCGCGAGCTAAGAAGTGACTCCCACCATGGTCCAACCGCACCCCTATCAGAAGGAATGTGGGTATTTTTTGAGCCTGTTAATTTTCTGCTTCGTATTCTAGTGATTTCAACTCTCACTGGAAGCAATCTTTAAAATTCGAGTGACAATGTACCAACAAACAACAACATACCAAGTAATTATATCTGTGTAAGTTCTTAATTATGGGTGTGAAGCACGCCACGTTTATGGTTAAGAGGTTGCAAGCCTCTTTTTTATAATTCAATTAGTTTGTCAGTCCACCGAAACCAGAGGTTATCTCAAAATAAGATATTTCCTCTTCAACAGATGAAGTCGAACTACAAGCGCCCTGATTCCTAAGTTCAAGGATAAGTAGGCGGGATCAATTTTGAAAACTCGATTGTATTCTAACATTTGCTTTTAAAATCTCATTCCCAAGTATTCTAATTTCTCCATAATTCGACATTGGGATAACTTTTGAATTCTTTCAAAATCATGCATAATCTCATGCGCTCCTTTTTCTCTTTTCGCCCCTGCACGTCTTCTTCCAAGAATAGTAAAACTTAGGGACACAGACAAAGCTTTAGCGATGTAGTCCCCTTTGACCAGCAAAATGAAACCCAACTAGCATCTTTATCATCTTCCCCAAGTAGTAGTCTGCAAACCAACAACAAAAGCTTCAGCAGCCTAGTCCCAAACTCAGCAAAACAACACCAATGATCAAAAATTGACAGTGTCAAGGGAAGATGGTTTTCTGAACACGGTATTGTCACTTTGAGTTCTTATTGATGTATTTTGGGTTGATAAATGCACCCGCATCTTTTATAGATTTGATAAAGAGAGTGTTTTGGTAATATCTCGACATGTTCGTGATTGTGTTTATTGATGACATTTTCGTGTACTCCAGAGATGAGGAGGAGCATGTCAATCACCTAAGGATCGCTTTATAGGCACTCCGATCCAATGACTTATATGCAAAGTTTTCTAAGTGTGAATTTTGGCTCAAACCTATGGATTTCTTAGGCCATGTGATTTCTGGAGATGGAATCTGAGTGGATACTAAAAATATTCGAATTTGAGTATTGTTCAAGAAAATTAGATGTCAGTACATGGAATATACTGGTGTGTAAAATGGCTCAAGAAAATATGGTTCAACTTATTCATCTCAACTAAAAGGCAAATTCAACTTATAATGAATTCGTCACTTGAAAATTTATAATTATCGTTGACACCCAATTTTGACCCTTCTAATTATAAATTAATTATTGAACTGCTTCAATTTTTGACAATTTGAAATAATTATTAAAAAAAAATCCATTAAGTCGTTCTAGTGATAATCTTTTAATTATCAAAATTATATGTATATTCTCACATACTTTTATATATGTATATAGAATTACGTACTTTATTATTAATTTTTTGTAATTTCTCAAAAAAAAATTCCAAAAATATTTTATTTTTTGTTAATTATCTTATTTTAATTAAAAATTATTTTACAGATTCAATTACTCGGTAATTAATAGAATTATTTCATTCAAACAATTTTAAGAAACCCCTTAATCAATTTATATTAATTTGTCTCATAGTCGAAATTAATGAACCAATTCAATTCGGTTACTTTTTAAATCCTAAATTGACCATGATTTTAATTTTAAATGGCTATTTTTTTAAACTAATTTTCTCCTCTCTTTAACCAATTTTCAACATCCTTTTTGGGTCAATTTTTAATCCAATTTTTGGCCCAAATCAGCCTAAACCCGACCCAACCCTCTATTTTCCTCATCTATACACATATATACACAAACGACATTACATACATGTGCGCTGAAACCTCACGCGCCTCTCTTTCTCATTTCGGCCCTATGCGTCTTCTTCCAAGAATAGCGTAAAGCTTCAACAGTGCAGTCCCCTTTGACCAGCAAAATGACACCCAACTAGCATCTCTATCATCTTCCCCAATCGGTAGTCTGCAAACCCAACAGCAAAAGCTTCAGCAACCCAGTCCCAAACTCAGCAAAACAACACCAACGATCAAAAATCGATAGCGACCCCTCGTCAACGTTCAAATTCGAATTCAAAACCGCCAAAATTTGTAAATTTGTTGTTTCATGTGTTTTTTCTTGTCTGGTTTGTATTGAAGATGGCTACACGCTTCTATTTTTCTTTACTTACCTCTATTTGGCATTGAACAAAAGGTTTGAACTAGCCTTCAGTTGTTCATTCTTGAATTCGTGTCAGAAGTTCTTTTCCTTAAAGCCATGTCTGCCTCTAGTTATGTTCTCTGCTTCTGGTTTTTGGAAGGAGATGTCTAACTGCAGAAATGATCTTGTAATGCTTGTATTTTGTCTTAGATTCTCTTCCTTGGTTATATATTAACTTTGGGGTTCAGAACTTAAGTTTAAAAGTTTTTCCTAGCTGTTGTCTGTGTTTTTGACTGCTGAATGACAACCAAATCTCTTGAAATAATTGTTATCTGGTACAACTTCGCTGCCTGAAGGTTATTATCCAGTTGACACTTTTGTTCACTTATTCCTACTGGCTACCTTTTTCCCGTTTAAGATTTTTCAACGCCATCTCCAAGTTTAAATTCTGTTAAGCATGTCGAACTTGAAAGTCAAATATTGCTTTTTGCTTATTGTCATGTTCCTTGTTTCGTTTCTTTAAAATGACACTTTGGTTACTGGATAGTAATTTCTTCAATACTTTGTTCAATTTTCATGTTCTCCTTTAGCTTGTTCGGTCCCTCATAGTCATTTATCCATCTCTATAATAGCTCATGAGGGTTTAATAATCACCTGTGGTTTTGTTTGCTTACCCGAACATCATCTTGTTTAATTAGAATCATGAAGTAGCGTTATAGTTCGTTGTAATGCATATCCCCAGTCTTGTTGAATTTTGGCTTTTTTTAATTCTGTTTTCTTTCATGTTATTAGTTCGCTGATTCTATTCATACTCTGTACAACTAGCTTTCTTTATTTTAGCATGGTACTCATTATTTTCTTTTTTCTATGTGAACCTTTCATGAGTCCTATTGGACTCATTCTTGCAATTGTCATGGGCTGTTTGAGCCCATACTCCTTTTCGAGTCAGCTTTGGGTCGATTGTCGGAGAAAGAAGGATGAAATACTGGTCTTGGAAGCGGGGAAATCAGTGTTTATACACTAACATACATATATATACGCCATGTGTACATAGTAATAGAAAATAGCAACAGTCTTCTTTTGAGAAATGTGGACCAGGCAGGCCCATGTCTTTTGTTAGAAGATTAGGACAAGTTGAGAGATTTAGGCCTGCCGGGCCCAATGACTTAGTTCTTTATTTATTGTTTTATTTCATTGCATTTTGAATATGTGCTATTTCTCTAACTCTAACTTTAGTTTAGTATTATTGGTTTCAATCTGATTAATTTCCCCAATATCTCGACTATTTGTGTTAATTTTCGTTTTAATGATTTTTAAGCATTAGTACTATTTCTACAAATTAGATTTTTGTGAAACTCTTTAAAAAAAATGATTCAAGTGTTAGTCATTTTTCAAAGTTAGTCAATTTTCTCAAAGTTAGTTGATTTTTCTAAACTTTCTCGATTTTTTCAAAGTTAGTCAACTTTTCAAAATTAGTCAAATTTTCGAAGTTAGTCAAAAATTTTCTAATCATCGGATAACCACATGGTAGCGGCCATTTCGAGTGCGTAAAACCTTCTCAAAGTGAAATATGAACCAGAACCCTTTTCTTTGGCATTTAAATGGATTTTTTTTTGTTAAGTCTTTTTTTAAATGTTTTATTTATTTCCTAATTATCCTTAAGATTAGGTGGAGACTATGTTTTGATTTTTCAAAATATTGATTTTCCTTAAATTAATTAAGTTTTAAATTGATTTTTCTTAAAATAGTCATTTTTTCATATAACAGAAATGGCGACTCTACTGGGGATTAATTAGGTTTTAACTATTAGATTAGGATTTGTTTGACTAACTATTCGGGTTGTAATAATTAGTAATTGCCTTATTTTTCTATTTGTGTTTATTTTTTTAAATTCAATTATTATAAATTATCATTCAAGGCATATTTCTGCCAACCGACATTTAAAATGAATTAGGTTAAGGCCGATTATGTAGTTATCCGCAGCTGTCCGTTCAGAAAAACCCTAAATATTTCTTTGGAAATAGTAAATGGGTAGTTGGTTTGCGGTCATACCAACGCCATTTGCTATTTCACCCTGAAGTTTGTCCAACTCAGGTCCCAAGTCAAATTGAAAACAATTCTTAGTCAACCTAAAATAGAGCGAAACCAAATCGCTAACTTTAAGCATCGACCTAGGTTGACCCAATATCTAAGGGGTATTGGGCCCATTAGCGAACCACCAAAACGTGTCAAGGGTCCCCGACTCAAAGACACATCATATTGTGTGACATTTGAAAGATGTATGTGTTAATGACCAATTATTGTCTCTTGGGGGGGGGTCCTAACCGAGCCTTTTCATAGGTATGGCTCACTTTCTCAAATTCGACATGGTCGTGGAGGCACCCCACAAGCTGCAACTATGGTGGAATGACCTTAAGGCTGACCACAAAAGGGAATTGAAAATACACACAGGATGGTTGACCTCACTTATGGGAATGCCCGCTTACCCGGAACTGATAGAGGTCTTCGCTAGGTATTGGGATCCTAAAAAGATGGTGATTCGCTTCAGAATTATGGAATTCACTCCAACCATCGAGCAAATTCGGGATGCTATTGATACCGTAGGAATGGCGAGTAAGAGGAGAGTTAAGAAGGAAAAATATCTTGATTCCTGACAAACCAACTGGGAATCAAATTATAGAGTACCTCGGTCTCAAGCAAGCTGATTGGGTACATAAGTCAACTATAGCCTTCAAAGATCTCTGTGATTGGACATTCGAGCTTCTACCTAACCTTCAATCAAGAGTTCGAATCGTATCGGAAGTGGGATGTTACGTCGCCTTTAGTCTTCGCCGCTGCACTATTGGGAGTCATGGTATTCCCTCAGGGACCAAGCCTCAACATCAATACTAGAATCATCATGGCCGTACATATCGCCTTCCAAAGACACAAAGCCTAGGGAGTGACAAAGTATAATTCACTCGCACCAACCATCATAGCAGATATGTGTTGTGCCCTCAGGAAATGTAGAAATGGGCACCGTTATTTCCAAGGGTGTAATTTGCTCCTTCAATGGTGGATAATAAGTCACTTGCTCAAGGGAGAAGGGACTCAAGAAC
This sequence comes from Solanum ossicruentum, assembly GCA_025774065.1. NCBI lineage: Eukaryota > Viridiplantae > Streptophyta > Magnoliopsida > Solanales > Solanaceae > Solanum > Solanum ossicruentum. The sequence goes on from JAOTQR010078241.1 coordinate 7,066, forward strand.
TCCCCACATTGGACAATTATGACCCTCTCCTAGGGCTTTATGACAGGATGTAAAGGGAAAAGGACTCGTGAAAGATGCGCCCAAATCTTTTCTGAGTTAGGAGAGGACAACATTTAATTGATGAATGATCAATTCATTTCAAAAGAGGCCAAGACTCAGGGTCATATGGTGCCATTTTTGCCACTTCCAGGAATTCGAGGTATCTGGCCATATGCGCCTCTTCGGGTTTTGAGACAATTTTATAGGAAATAGATTGCACCTCCCACTATGCACATTAATATCTATGTATTTTATCATGGAGATGACAGGGTCCCAAACACGAGTGACATATTAAAAGAGTGGAAGAAACCTTCTTGGTTGGCCAAAGATAATATTGCTGAAGACCGATTTTTAATGCTGGATATGTGGATGGATAGAAATCTTGGTTGAAGCAGGATTTGCAAGGCCTCAAGTTCTCAGTTTAGAATATCTATCGAGGTTTGGAAGATACATAATCACAAGTAAGGGTAGAGATTGGGAGGGTTAAGAACGAAGCGAGAGTAATGCAGGAAGCCTTCCTTTGAAAGCAGGAAGAAGAAAAGCATACCATTAAGAGTCTGACCCAAGAGTTAGAAAACTTGAGAAGTGGACTTACAAAGATGGATTCTTGGATGAATATCCATAGAGAAAGCGTCAGATATGAAACTTGGGAGGAGAAAGATCGCAAATACGATGGTTACTGGTTGATGGTTCAATACGAACTCCACAACATCATGGGACAATCAAGGAGGAGCATAATGGAAGAAGGACCCTTGGGAGCATCGAGCTAGTATCGCCCCTGCGAGTTTTTTTTTGATTTATTTAAATTTAGCCCATGCATGGGTTTGCACTTTGTCTCCCCTGCGTGGAACGACTTTATGGTTACTTTGCTTGACTCCTAAGTGGGGCTTTTTATTTTATGTATCCCCTGTCCCAGAACTGTTTCCCATTTTCTTCAGAGTTGTTTCCTTTATATATGGGAGTTTATTTTGGGGAAATATAATGGTCTGTTATGCATACACCTTTCAAATTCGTTAGGCCTGCCCTGGCATAAAAGGGACACTTGCATTTAGGATGCGCAATAACTGTTTCTATGCTATTTTCTATGACTGTTTGTATGGTTATGTTGTTTTTTTTGGGTAAAATTCTAACCCACTCTTTTTCAAATTTTTCTAGAGCCACCTATGCACAAATCCCAATCACTATCAATATGCGACCAAATAATTCTTCGAGTCTCAAGTTTCTCAACAAAGTCCGAATTCCTTAACCCACTTTTTAAATCTTTCTTTCTTCCATCTCAAGAACGGTTGGATTTGCAGTCAGGATGGAGAAAAGCCAAAATGCTAAGAGAGCTGAAGACACTTTGAAAAAAATGCCAGGACAGGTCACTCGAGAGGTTCCGGGATTAGGAGGAGTGGACCAAGCCAACAAGACAACGCTTGCCAAAATAGCTAAAGCTAATGATGAAATGAAAAATGCTGAGGACAAAAGAGCAAGTCTGAGTAAGGAAAGTCAAATACTCGAAGAATTTTCATCTAGTCTGGAGGAATATCTTGGAAACATAATAGCTCGAAACACAGAAGTGGATGTGGAACTCGAGGCCACCCTAGAGGAGATAGCTAGGCTGAAGCAAGAGAATCCCCATTGTGCCCTCCCAGGACCAAGCAAAGAGGCTGATGAAGGAAAGACTGACATTCCATCAAAGGAGTGATTCAAAATCAAGTATGAAAAGGATATCAACAAGTCGATAGAAGAAGTCTAAATAGAGGCATTTTATGTTTCTTAGCAAAATCTTTGTCCTGTATTTTTAATTTTTGTGTAATGAAGTCTATTTAAATGAAGCTATTCCTTGTATTCTCGAACTATGTAGGGCCTGATTTCTCCTTGCGAGATACGTAGGCAGCCTTTCCAGGCCCGACCCCTATTCATCAAAAGATTATTTCCCCCTTTTTCACTCAACGACATATACGAGAAGACCTTGACTCAATGCAATACAACCATCCTAACACACTATTTTCAAAAATCATATAGGCAAAATCCTGCCTATTCGCCATATCTTTTGTACCCATGGGGTAGTTTACCTCTGAATAAAACAAATGTATGTTTGTTGATTTATGTGTGCTAGCTTGTATTGCCTATTAATCTAAGGAAACTAAAGTACTTGCTGTTGGAGTGATTTTTCTTCCGGTGATTACAATTGATTTGTGGATGATTATCTGCTTTATACTAACGCTTTCTTCTTTGTGTAAAGGTTTTGGTTTCCTCTTTATCCCCTGAAGGGTTGATTTGCATTGACTGCGAACTGGCAGATCACCTATACTTCACAAGGTCAAAAGCTCGATCATCCACCAATATGACTGGTTCAGATGCGTTTGATCAAGATGGTTTGGGACTTGTCACTGTTCCAAGAAATGAACCCGAAACTTCGGATGGAAGGGACTCAATCCCTTGTGATAAACAATTTTCTAATTTGATGCAACAAATGGTCAATATGCAAAGTGAAATTGATCGACTTCGAAACATCACCAAATTGTCAATCATCCTGAGCACACCAATTCCTGAGCATGAAACGAATTCAACCATCTCACCATCATTCCCACCTATTGAAATTTCTCCACCAAATCCTTCCCTTCATAAAAACCACCCAACTCCTTCTAAACAAGTTACCAACCTCCAACAAGTTAATTTGCCCTACTACAACTCGCAACAAACTAATCCATTACCCTCCACCATGCTCACCCAAACTCCACTTGCCCAAACCACCCCATTTACCCAAACTCCACCTGACCAAACTACCCCGCTCATTAAAACTACTCCACTCACTCAAAAATACCAAGCGACCCAACACATATCGGGTGGCATACACTGCAATTTCTAACACGCAATATGTGCCACAAGTATATGTATGAAAGCTCAACCTTTTGTTTCCCAAATGCCAACCATGCATGAAGTCGATCCATATGAGGAAATGGGAAGAGAAACAAAGTTAAGAACATATGAAAATGTAGCAAGAGAGATTCGTAATTTGAAGTAAGTATTTAAAAATATCAAGTCCATAATGGATATGAAGGTCTTGAATATGAGGATTTGTGTGTTCATCCTGATGTTGAGTTGCCTGTGGGATACAATATACCAAAATTTAATGTGTTTTATGGGAAAGGAAATCCTCGAGCTCATTTGAGGTCGTATAGAGACAAGTTAGTTGGAGTTGGGAAAGACGATGCTACTAGAATGAAACTGTTTATAAGGAGTTTGATAGGAGAAGCCCTAGATTGGTACACAAATCAAGATCCACAGAAATGGCGAAGTTGGGGTGTGATGGCGTAAGAGTTCATGGATAGGTTCAAGTTTAACAGTAAGGCTATCCCAGATAGGTTTCATTTGATGAAGTTGAAAAAGAAGTCAACAAAGTCTTTCAGGGAATATGCCATGCGGTGAAAAGTAAATGCTGCAAAAGTTCAGCCGTCGATGACATAAAGTGAAATGAATTCTCTTTTTATACAATCTCAAAAAGATGCAACGTACTCCGAGAAGATGATTAGTGTGGTGGCACAAAAGTTCTTTGATGTTGTCAGAATGGGAGAATTTATTGAAAAGGGAATTAAAATGGGAAGAATCACTAACCTGGCAGACCTTCAAGCAACAAAAAGGCAATTCAATCAGATTCGATTGAAGGAGCTTTTAAGAAGAAGAAGGACAGTGTGTCAACTGTCATGACCATCCAGGAACGTAGACCAAACCAAATGTTAATATACAAAATAAACTACCAAAATCCTCATACTATAGTCAGTACACCCAAATTCCTCAGCCTTATTACCAACCTTCACCCGCCCCTTATCCAGTTTGTGCTACCAAACCAACATATTATCCACCCCGAGCGCCCACCTATCCAAATACACCTCAATATAAACCTATCCATACACCTCAGCCCTATCATCCGCCATAAACCAGTCCATCAAGTACATCCAGGCCCTGACCAAACTTCAAAAAAAGACCAGCTAAAACCTATACCCCTCTAGTTGAACCTTTATCATAATTATATGAACGATTGAGAGTCTCATGAGTATTGCAACTGATCCAAGGACGAATCCCCAATCTCCTTCCAGGATTGTAAGGCGAGAATAAGCACTGTGCTTATCATTCGAGAGCTGTTAGACATGATACCGAAAGTTGCCTTACTCTCAAAGATAAAAATTGAGGCACTGATCAAAGGAGTCATTCAGCTCAAAGCTGCTACTCCTAATGTAAACAACAATCCTCTGCCAAAACTTGGAAATGTGAACATGATCACCATTGATGAAGAATGCAATTTGGAAGGGACCATTGTATCTATAAAAAAGGAGGATAATGTTGCGACATTAGATT
>JAOTQR010078242.1:0-11448 GCA_025774065.1 Solanum ossicruentum
ACATTCTTCATAATCATGCACACTTTGGCTAAAGAGTCAAATCAAACTTCATATCTTACTCTCATATATAGGAATAGCTCATTCACACTTATACATATTGGTGTCAACATCCAAGTTGCTCAAAGAGCCATATCATAGACATAATGTGATCACTCGTCATATCATAACCATACTTTAATCAAAATCATATTCATCAACATAATTGGGTCTTAACCCATATCATAATCTTCATGAAAACCAATGCTCCTGTATGCATATCTCATGATTGATGAGAGACTAGCATGGATAATAGAGATTTATACATAAACCAATAATATAATATGAAATCTAAGTACTCAATGAAGAAATTCATATTTAAATCATACATGAGATTACTGATGTCTAAATCAACATTTAAAAGGGATATGCATATTACAAACTTTCATAATATGAATACCACTAATGAAACAAGCTTCAAAAAGTGTCTAGTGGTCCTGTGGAAGAGCTTCACGGCTTTTGTAGATATACATGGACCGTGCAGTGGTACATGGTAAGCGTCTTAGCCAATTTTTCAGATAAGGTTGGTTCCACTGAAGGCATATGGTCCATATAAAGGCATACGGTCCATGCAAGAGATACAAGTTTCGAGAGGGTAGTTTTATACTTAAAACCATATTTTAGGATGAGGTCTGCATGAAACATTTCACCACAACTCATGGTGAGTTCCACAACCCCACCACGACTTATTGTCGCATGAACAGCCTATACAAGGGACATATGCTTACTACCTTAGCAAAATTCTTGATTGAAAGGCTGGTGCACCTTCCATGGTCCCTTCTACGGCTAGTGGTGAGGATCACGACTTATGGGAGGTTCAATAAAAAACCTTAAACAAGCATTCCCCATGAGTCACACACCTCTGGAAACTTAACCTAAGCATTGATAAAGTCTAACAAAATTCAAGTCCTTGTATAATCTCTCCCTTAGGAACATTCATCCTCGGATGAGAATCGAATTATCTAGAAAGGCTTGACTTGAACGTGAAGCATATAACATAGGACTACAATGCATAATTCATTTGTTCAAAATCATTAAAACTCATGTCAAAACATCCTGTAAATCATTTTCCTGCTCATTTATACATGTCATATCATGAAACACAAGAGTGAAAGAGTTAGGACCATTTAGAATAGAAGGAACTTAATACATTAAGCTTGAATAGATTGGAAAAGATGAGAATATCGCTTCATCTTGTCTGTCTCCACCTCCCATGTAGCAATCTCCACATATTGCTTCCTCTAAAGCAATTTAATCGAAATCACATCCATATTGCAAAGCCTCTTTACTTGCCTATCCAAGATCACAACCGGAACTTCTTCATAGGACAAGTGCTCCTCAATTTCAACACCTTCCCAAGGAACAGTTGGATTAGGATCACTAATCAATTTTCTCAACATAGACACATAGAAAATCTAGTGAACAGAAAGTATCTCCAAAGGCGTGTCCAATCTATAGGCCACTTTGGCAATCCGTTCAACAATCTCATAAGGGCTAACATACCAGGGACTTAAGTTCCCCTTCTTACCGAAACACATAAAACCCTTCATTAGAGAAACCTTCACTTAGACCCAATCCTTGACATAGAGTTCAAGATCCCTCTTTCTAACATCCGAATAAGATTTTTTTCTTTCAGCCATTTTCAACCTTTCCCGAATTAACTTCACCTTTTACATGGCCACCAACACCAAATTCGAGCCAATCAATGCCATCTTACCCAACTCAAACCATCCATCCGGGAATCTACACCTTATCCCATATAATGTCTCAAATGATGCCATACTAATGCTAGCATGAAAGCTATTGTTGTACGCTAACCCGATAATTGGTAGATGATTATCCAAATTACCCTTAAATTCCAACACACAAGCCCTCAAAATGTATTTTAAAGTTTGAATTATCCTTTCGGCTTATTTATCTATTTGAGAATGGAAAGCGGTACTTAACTTTACCTTAGTGCCAAGCCCTTAATAAAATGATTTTCAAAAGTGAGAAGTAAATTTGGTACGATGACCCGATATGATAGACATAGGTACACTATGCAACCTTACCAACTCTTGGATATACAACCTTGCATAATCATTGGCATTGAAGTTAAGTTAGATGAGTAGGAAATAAGATGATTTAGTTATCCTAACAATGATAATCCAAATAGAATCAAATTGTTTTCGGGTTTGGGGCAAACCAACCACAAAATCCATATTCATATCTTCCCAGTTCCAAGTGGGAATCTCAATATCTTGAGCTAAACCACTGGGCCTTTGATGTTCTACCTTCACTTATTAACAATTAAGACACTCAGATACAAACTTGGCTATATCTTTCTTCATACAATGCCACCAATACACTTTCCTAAAATCCCGATAAATTTTGGTGGATCCCAATTATGTGGAATGATGAGAGTTATGGGATTCAGTCATTATCACCTCTCTAAGGCCATAAACATCCAGAATATACAACCTATCTTCATACCAAAGCACACCATGTCCCTATTGGGAGATAACCTCTACTTTTTTTCTGCAACTAACCTCTATAACTCAACCAAAAACTCTAAATCTTGTTTTGCCTTGACATCAACAACCATTGAAGACTCAACCCCATTCTAAACATAAATATCATCATCATTATAGTCAGCCAATCTAACACTCAACCTAGACAAACAGTGAACATCTTTTACCAATTCCTTCTTCCCTTCATCAACATCGGCCACACTCCCCATAGATAGCCTACTAACAACATCGACTATAACATTTGTCTTGCCGGGATAATATTGAATACATATGTCATAATCCTTAAGAACTTCCAACCACCTTCCTTGCCTCATGTTAAGGTCCCTTTGGTGAATACATATTGCAATCTCTTGTATTCAGTGAACATATCAACATGAACCCCATATAAATAGTGTCTTCAAATCTTCAAAGCAAACACCATAACCACTAACTCAAGATCGTGAGTCAAATAGTTTCGTTCGTACACTGTCAATTGCCTTGATGCATAAGCTATCACCTTAGCATGTTACATGAGCACAACGCCTAACCCTATCTATGAAGCATCACAATACACAACAAACTCATCTAAGCCATCTAATAGAGTCAAAATAGGATCGACGTAAGTCGGTCTTTCAAAGTCTAAAAACTCTTCTAACACTCATTCGACCATATAAACTTGGTCTTCTTTTGAGTCAACTTGCTATAAGGGGATGCAAAGGATGAGAAACCTTCAAAAAATCTATTCTATTAACTAGCCAACCCAAGAAAACTTTGATATTCGAAGGAGTTAACGACCTAAAGCCAAATATTCATGGCTTCAGTCTTCTTTGGGTCAACCTTAATACTTCATCGGATACAACATAACCAAGAAAAGCTACTTGACCAAACAAAAACTTTCATTTATTAAACTTGGCATACAATTGTTTCTCCCTCAAAGTCTGGATAACCAACCCCAAATGATCTATATACTCCTACTTCGAGAATAAATTAGAATATCATCGATGAAGACAACCACCAAAACTGTCAAGAAATGGCTTGAACGCCCAATTCATAAGATCCATAAACATAGATGGAGCATTAATCAAACCAAATGACATTACCACAAACTGAAAATTCCTGTATCTAATTTAGAAGGTCATTTTGGAAATATCACACTCTCTTACCCTTTATTGATGATAATCGAAATGAAGGACAATCTTTGAGAAATAGGTGTCCCCTAGAAGTTGATCAAACAAGTCATCGATCCTTAGCAACGAATATTTATTCTTGATGGTTTCCTTATTCAGTTGCCTATAACCAATTTATATCCCAAGAGACTCACCTTTATTTCTTACAAATAACACTGGAGCATCATATGGCAATATACTTTGTCTGATAAAGCCTTTCTCCAATAAGTCTTTCAATTGGTCCTTCTTCAGCTGGTGCCATACAATAAGAAGGAACAGAAATAGCTTGAGTATTCGGGAGGAGATCTACGCTAAAGTTTATTTTCCTTTCAGGAGGTATACTGAGCAACTTTTTGGAAAAAACATTTGCAAACTCATTAACCACCAGAACTGATTCAAGAGTATGAGACTAAACCTCTCTAACCCTCAAAATATGATACATGCACCCCTTAGAAATCATCATTTGGGCTTTGAGATAAGAAACAAACAGACTCTTAATAGCAAAATCACTACCCCTTTCACTCAAGAACAAGCTCCTCTGGAAATTAGAATTTTACTTTTCGAGTTTTACAATCTATAGAGGCATATGATGCATGCGACTAATCTATCCTGATAATAATATAAAAATTAAACATCTCAAGTTCCGCAAGATTACACGGAAGGACATTATGCAAAATAGAGACACGACAACCCCAATAGACTCTTTGGGCTTCAATAGACTCACCCATAAGAGTATATACTGAAAATGACTCCTTTAAAATTTCAAGAATCAATCCAAATCTTAATAGACAAAGACGAGTCACAAAAGATAAATTTGCACCAGGGTCAAACAAAGCATAAGCATCAAAATCAAATAATATTAATGTACTAGTCACTATATCCTGAGTCTCCTCTACTTCTTGTTGAGCTTGAAAAGTGTAGAACCAGTTGTTTCTGGGGGCACCATCGTAAGGAACCCTCGGTTAGACTTGATCACCCTGAGCAATTTGACCCTGACCCTTCTTTGCAGCCTTGGTACAATAAGCAATCTTGTGTCTCGGATCATTACACCTAAAACAAGCACCTAAGTCCTTCCCACAATAGTCACATAGAGGAGGTAACAGTACACCTCCCACCTGTGCCTTGGGAGGAAGCACCCTACCATTGATAACCCTTTTAGTAGAACCTTGGCCTTGTTGGAAGCAACCATATCCACCACCAATCCTATAGTTGGAGAACCCGCCATCATAATAAGCCCTCTTGGAATCATTCACTCTCTTTTCCTTCAGTTTCTCCCTTCAATCTGTTCAACAAAAGTCATAAGCCTAGATATGGTCATGTCCCGAAGAAACATAGCCATACAACATTCCTTTACAACTAAATCAGAGATTCCAGAAATAAACTTGTGCATTCTTGCATGGGGATCGACCACTATCATAGGAGCATACTTTGAGAGCTTTGTGATTTTGAGGAAATATTCCCTCACACTTATACCACCCTACCTGAGGTCGATAAATTCTATCATTTTAGCCTCCCTAAGCTCAAGAGGAAAGAAACAACCCAGAAAGGTAAACTGGAACTCTTCCCAACTAACCCCATCATCATAATCCTCTCCATCGACCATTAGGTGTACCACACTTGAGCCACATCCTTCAACTGATAAGTAACTAGTTTCTCTTTGGAAGTCACCCCATTATACTCAACACTTCAGAGAGCTTGTCAATGAAGTCTTGAGCATCTTCTTCCACTTTTGGCCATTAAAACTCCGAAAGATTCATTCGAGTAAAATATCTCATTCTAGCAACCGAAGTGGGATCATGAGGAAGAGATTAGCCTGCCTAGCTTGGTTGGTCATCACTTGGGAAAGCATGGAAAATGCAATTTGGAATTCATATTGAGTAATCGGCTCTTCCATAGGCTCTTGGGAAACTTGGTCATTATTAATCGGGGGTTTCCTTGGTAGAGGAGATCTTCTTGGAGGCATCTTCTATAAGGAATCAAGGACATCTTTAAAATTGAAAGATGTGTCTCTCAGAATGTGTATAGACTACCGAATGTGTATAGACTACCGACAACTGAACAAGGTCACGATACAGAATAAGTATCCTCTCCCTAGGATAGATGATATATTTGACAAACTTCAAGGTGCCACTTGATTCTCCATGATAGAACTCAGTTCGAGTTACCATCAATTGAAAGTGATGGAATGTGACAATCCCAAGAAAGCTTTTAGGACAAGATATGGTCATTTCAAGTTCTTGGTCATTTCTTTCGGGTTTACTAATACACCTGCAGCCTTAATGGACTTGATGAATAGAGTATCTAGACAGTATCTTGACATGTTCGTGCTTGTATTTATTGATGACATTCTGGTGTATTCTAAGGATAAAGAGGAGAATGCTAATCATCTCAGAGTGGTTTTGCAAACCCTCAGAGACCATGATTTATATACAAAGTTTTTGAAATTTGAGTTTTGGATAAAGTTTGTGGCCTTTCTTGGTCATGTTGTCTCGGGTGATAGTATTCGAGTGGATGCCCAAAATATTGAAACGGTTAAGAACTGGCCCAAACTGACCTTTCCAACTGACATAAGAAGTTTCTTAGGGTTGGCAGGCTACTACTGTAGATTTGTTGAGGGGTTTTCTTCTTTGTATGCACCATTGACCAGGCAGACTCAGAAAAAGGCCAAGTTTCAGTGATCTGATGAATTTGAGCAAAGTTTTCAAGAGTAAAAAGACTAGACTCACTACTGCACCAGTTTTGACTTTGCTCGATTGGATGGAAGACTTTGTGATATATTGTGATGCATCAAGAGTTGGATTGGGTTGTGTTCTAATGCAGATAAGGAAGGTGATGGCTTATGCTTCCAGGCAACTTAAGATTCATGAGAGGAACTATCTGACTCATGAAACATGAGTTGGCAGCAGTGGTGTTCGCACTTAAAATATGGCACCACTACTTATATGGAGTGCATGTGGATGTGTTCACTAACCACAAGAGCTTGCAATATGTTTATATTTAGAAAGATCTCAACCTACGATAGAGTAGATGGCTAGAGTTGCTCAAAGATTATGACATGAACATTCTCTATCACCCGAGTAAGGCTAACATTGTTGCTGATGCTCTTAGCAGGCTATCTATAGGTAGGACCGCCCACGTGGAGGAAGGGAAGAAAGAACTGGCTAAGAATGTGCATAGATTGGCTCCACTAAGAGTGTAACTTAAGGAAAATTATGAAGGCAAGCCAATGTTCGAAATGGGTCTGCTTTATTTTTAGTGTTAGAGGTGAAGGAAAAGCAAGACCAAGATCCTTTATTACTCCAATTGAAAGAAGATATTCGCAAGTAGAAGGTGATGGTTTTCTCCAAAGAGGGAGATAGAGTATTGAGATACCAGAGTCGATTATAAGTTCCCGATGTCGATGGTGTTTGAGAGAGAATCATGGCTGAAGCTCACAACTCTTGACATTCTATCTATCCTATTCCACTAAGGTATCATATGAGTGAAGAGAAGTTTATTGGTAGAATGAAATAAAGAAGGATATTGCTGAGTTTGTCTCTAATTTTTCTAGTTGTCAGTAGGTCAATGGTGAACATGAAAGGCCATATGGGTTGACTCAGAACTTTGAGATTCTGGAGTGGAAATAGAGATGATCAACATGGACTTCATTACCAGTCTACCTAGGTCCCAAAAACAACATGATTCAATATGGTTAATTATGGATAGGATGACTAAATTATCTCACTTCCTAGCACTCAAGATAACTACTACTGCTTAAGAATAAACCCGGTTATATATTCGTGATATTGTGAGGTCGCATGGAGTTCCCTTGTCTATCATCTCAGACAGAGGAGCTCAATTCACTTCCTAATTTAGGAGATATTTTCAGAAGGTGTTGGGTACCAAGGTTAATCTAAGCACAACCTTTCACCCTTTGATGGATGGTCAGGCTAAACGCACCATTCAGACTTTGGAGGATATGTTAAGGGCTTGCATCCTCAATTTCAAAGGGAATTGGGATGACCACTTGTCCTTGATCGAATTTTCCTATAACAATAGTTATCATGAAAGTATTCAAATGGCCCTCTATGAAGCTTTGTATGGGAGGAGATGTAGATCACCGATTGGGTGGTTTGAGGTAGGTGAAGCTAAGCTGATTGAACCTGATCTTATCCACCAGTCCATGGAAAAGGTGAAGGTTATTAGGGGGAGGTTGAATATCGTGCAAAGTCGCCAAAAGTCTTACACTAATGTGAGAAGAAGGGCTTAGAATTCAAAGTAGATGATTAGGTGTACTTGAAAGTGTCACCCATGAAGGGAGTCATGAAGTTTGGGAATAAGGGGAAGTTGAGTACATGCTACATCGGTCCTTATTAAATTGTGAGGATGATTAGAAAGGTCACCTGTAAGTTAGAGTTGCCTTCCTAGTTAGACGGGGTTCATCCAGTATTCCACGTGTTGATATTGAAGAAGTGTTTAGGTGATCCTTCTTTGGAAATCCTTATTGAGAGTACTGGAGTAAAGGATAGCCTATCCTATGAGGAGATTCCAGTACAAATTCTAGATCGTCAAGTTCGTAAGCTAAGGAATAAGGAGTTAGCCTCCGTCAAAGTCCTATGGAGGAACTAATTTCTTTAGGAAGCTACGTTGGGAAGCCGAAGAGGCTATGAAAACTAAATACTTACATCTATTCACGCTAAATGATGATGAAGTCGAAGGTAAAGTCCCCATCCTTAGCTTAATTGAAATTTCCATTCTTGAGTTGATGTTCTTATTCTGTTCGTGAGTCTGAGTAGAGTTTATAGAATTTGATGAATAGTTGAGAGTTCGAGATGTCTGGTTAGGTATTGAGAAAAGTGTTGAGTCTACTTGTGCCTTAATTCCACCTCTACTCGTCATTCGAGGATGAATGATCTCGAGGGGGAGATAATGTAAAATCCTGTGAAATCATCGAAATACCCCTATAATGAAATCATGCACATAACACATCTTCCTAAGCTCCAATGAAAAATCTGAGACCAGATTTCCGATCAGCATGAAAAATGGAGTGGAAGAATGGTCTCGACTCGATTTTAGAGCAGCCGAGTCGAAACACAATTTTTCATAATTAATTCCAATACAATGTTATGCATGCCCTAGGTGCGATGCACACTTACACTTATATATATTTTTTAATTTTTCAACATAAATTAGAAAGTGGTACCAGTAGACTGAGCAAGAATTAGCATCATTTCAAACAAAAAAGAGAGTTACATATTACCAAAAAAGAGAGAACTGAGTAAGATATGACACAAATATACATGTATCTCGAGAGATCCATAAAGATAGCACCATTTCTTTTACAGAGTATGAGAGAAATAGGAGAAAAAAGGAGAATGATTAAGGTAGAGATGGAGTGGTTGAAGCAACTTACATGTCGAGCTTAACATAGAAGCAAGAGAAACAAATCTTATTCATTAGGAGGATTTGGGGAGATGGCCAAGGAGGAGCATTACAAGGTATATTGGATAATCGAAAAAATATTACCTGGAATAACTTATGAAGGAAGACATAGAGAAATGAAGCTACTCAAAAAAAAAACATGAGGAAGAAGCTGAAAATGCACAAAGTAGAAGAACCAGGTAGGAATGTCACCACAGATTGTTAGATACATTTGGAAGTCTGATGGACAAGAAAGGAAAGTAAAGCAATATAATAAATGAATCTAGAAACCCTACTTTATAGGGTTGGACACGTCCTTTTTGGACTGGTTCATGCTTGTAATAAAAACAATGACTACTATTTTATTTTATTAATAGATGAGACTTGAGCCCGAAATTTAATTAAAAGGAATGATTAAATAAACAATTAACTGATGTAGTAGATATCCAAAAGCTATACAATGCCCTAATCTCTCTCTATATATAATATCTATCTCTATGTATATATAATAGGAGACATAATAGTGCCTACATGTCAACATCATAAAAAAAAGAAGAGAAAATTGCAAACACCAACTCTCCCTAATACGTTTTTATAATGACTTTTTTCATAATATATTTTTTAAAAGAAAAAAACAAACAATTAGAAAAAGAATGTATAATTTAAAATAACCATTTTAGGAAAAAACAACTTTCTTAAATAAATTTAAATTCAGATAACTTTTAAATGACGGTGATGGTTATCTATAAATTCACATTTCAAAATACAATGTAAAATTAATTTTTTTTTAAAACTTCATACATATGTAATGATTCCTAGATATTAAAAAAAAACTTAATGTAGAGTTGGTTTTTTAAGGAAATAATTGTTAAAAGTAAACCAACCAATTTTAGTATGTTTTTATACAACAGAAATCATACTTAGTATTTATTACTCTTTTCAAAATATTTTAATTTGTGCAAAATGATCGGAGCCAATTGAAGTTATGTGTGTTACAAGAAGCCTATAATTATTTCAGCCGTCGATTTAAGATTCAAAGAATTAGCATCTTGTCACGCCCAAAGTCCCCCTAAGGCGGACTGGCACCCGTTGTCAATAAGGCCCAGGAGAACCAATCTATATCTATGCGCTTCTTGTACATACTATAATGGATTTCTACATTCAACATGCCTTAAAGAAGGTAAATAGTAATAACAAGCCAAATGGAAATGCATATGGCTAGGCCGTTGGGGCCACGGTGTCTAAAGTACGAGACATGACCATACTTTAATTTACACAGTCTACAAAGCCTCTAGATAAGGAAAAGTATCTAATAAGGTTTAGGATAGGCCCCGCCTCGGCTAACTATACAATACAAAAATATAAGCTCTAGACACACAAAGCTTCGAAGCAACCTGGAGCTTGGTAACAGTAGTTGGATATCCTGTACTCCTACTAGGGAGATCTACTAGCACCTGTACCTAGAGCATGAAATGTAGGTCCCCTGTAAGGGACGTCAGTACAAGATAATGTACTGGATATGTAAGGCAGAAAATACTGTATATGAAGTAAAAATTCAAATGAAACTACGCACCGGTGTAGGATAAGAGACCACCCTTAGTTATATTGTGGGATCATATACTTTATGTTCTTTTTATTACTTTATCTTTACTATATAATCTGTGCATAGCATGTAATACAAATGACCAGTTGATCAGTGGTAAATCTATATCATGAAGGACGTGAGGTAATAGCCTTCCATCCATTAGCCCACAAGTTCGTACGAAGCACACAATTGCGATATCCTATAAGAACTCACATTTGGCGGACATTAAAAGTGGTGCAACAACATAGTTACATCACTAAAAAACTATAACATGTTAAAGACATGAGTCTTACTTCATAATTCAGCCAACCAAAAAGAGAAAATTCACTTGAATAACAATAAAAATTCACAATAATCCTTAGGACACATGTTGTCCAAATTTCCAACATAAGCATAACTAGCATATATTTCTTGTTTGTCATGGGATAAATATAAAATTAATACATGGATATTTTCACTTACCTTATCCTTCAGGATTAAGGTTTCCTTCAAGAACTCTAGAGGTTTGTATTGGTTGCCTTGTGAAGTGAAGTAAAGAGAAAAAGAAGAGTCTTTAGGAATCTGAAAATTTGTTCCAAAGTGAAATGATTTAAGGGGCTGTTTTTGAGCCCTTTTTAAAGGCTCTTGGACAAATTTCTCTTATGTTTTGACCACATATTACCATATATTATTAAGCTGGTGAGGCAGCAACTTCATCCTCACACTTGGGCCTAAATGGGTCTCAAAGTTGATGGGCCTTGGCTGCCCATTTTCTTAATTCCTCTTCACTTAG